>VDFB02378064.1:0-17442 GCA_007258455.2 Sequoia sempervirens
AAATGATGATGTTAGCACATGATGTGGTAGTTGACTGGATGGTGACGTGGAGATTGCAGGTGATATGGCAAAAATATCACAAAATTCATGTACACCATGCTTTATTTTTAAAAAATAATAATAAAGTGGTGGAAGTTTATTCCACAAAATCCATTTGGAGGGATCGAATTTTGTGGGATCCCAACCAGATTTGGTGGGATCCAAATCTCCTAAAAATCAAAAAGATTAACTCATAAAAAAAAACCAAATGAGCCTTGAATACGTGTTAAGGGCTTAAGCAAATTAAATTATTATTTTTATGTGAAAGTTATTGTTTTTTAATGGGATGTGTCATATTTAAAGCATATTCTAGCCTGATTTATTAACAAAATAACCTTTTATGGTTATTTTAACCCCTTAAATTTTTATGAAGTCTAACTAAAGGCCAAAAGGAGTTGAACGAAATATTTAAAAGGGGTTAATTTGTTTGAGGGGAGTTATTTTATTTATTATGGTGGTTTTTAACCCCATATGCAAAATTATGTATAAAAGGGGGGTAGGAGCGTGAGTTTTTAATTCAGGTGTTTTGAGAGAAAATTTATGCTCTTTCAAGGAATTTTTGGAAGAGAAATTTACAAGGTGATATTACACCAAGAATTTTAAAAAAATTGAGACTGAGATTGTGAGGAGACTATTGTAAGCTTGGAGAATTGTAAGAAGGCATTTTCAGGTGCTTGGCAATCTTAATAAAGCGGTCCAACATTGAGAAGCGGACCCGGAGACGTAGTCCTAATTGGACGAACTTCGTTATCAAGCATGGTCTCTCTTTTTCTCTTCTATTTCCTAATTCTCTTCAGTATTTTAATTCTTTGAGTTTCTAGTTTATGTTAATTAAATTTTTTTGGGATAAAGTATTAAGTGTACCTAATTTACTCCCTCAACGATTAAGATTCAAAAACACATAATTCTGTGGCGATTGGGAAAGATCTATAATTAGGAGTTAAGTGCAATAAATTTGTAACTCTCGAATTTCAGATGAGATAGACTTTTGGAGTTCACACTAACAAAGGAACAAAAGAAAGATGCTTTGAATCTAGGAGTGCTTATGTTGTGCATCACATGAAGATCCTGCATTATTGCTTCTAATCCAAAAGTTCATCTATACACCTAACTTACTATACATTTCATGAGACATTGAACTTTGTATTATCTTATGGTCAATTGAGATCAATCCTACGATTATAATTTGCATATTGTAATCAAATAGTTGAAACTTAACATTTTGGAAGCTCATTATAATAAATTAGAATGTTGTTACGATTAAATTGAATGATGATTCATTGAACCATGTAACTATAATTACATCATTCCTTTTCAATTATAAAATATAGTACTATTTATAATAAAAAAAAACATATTTAACCTCCAAATATAAATATGTGCTACATTAAAAGTCGGTGAGCCACCTTGTCCCCTCCTACCTGCCAACGAGGACTATTTTATGGTTGCGTTGCGTGCCAAGGCAGCACTAGATTGTCTCTTAGAAAGATATTTTGACATTCTTTTCCAATAATTATTTGGCCAGAAGAAAAATAATGTTTTTTTCTGCCCACGATTGCGCCTGGAAGCACGCAATCTCCCTCCCTCTTTACGTGCAATGCTCGCCCACAGCACGCACACCCACGTCTCTCCATTTCAATTGCAATCTCCCATACAAAAGGATATATAATACTTCCTTCTCCACAAAATTGCTGAACTATCTTAAAATTCCTAGTCTTTTGGACAGCCAGGGGAAAAATATTCCAAAAAGAAAAAGAAAATAAAAGTCGGCTACCATGGCGATCATTTCATATAGTTTAAGTGGTCTGCCACTGAAAAATCCGTCGAATTTTCTTCCTCGCCCTCCTCATGGAAAATATCCGGTGAAAACAGTGCAGATAAAGAGCAAAAGGAAGAGCAATTATAGTTGTTGCAGGTGCTCTTTGGGGGTGGAGGAATTGGGTTATGATTTGTATGAACTGCTGGGGATTGAAAGCACGGCCGGACATCAGCAGATTCGAAATGCGTATCGGTGGCTGCAGAAGAAATGTCATCCGGATGTAGCCGGCGATGACGGTCATCACATGGCCATTCTGCTCAACGAGGCATACTCTGTGCTTTCTGATCCCAACGCTCGCTATGCATACGACCAGGTACATAATTTGTATTCAATTCTAACACTGTTCAGAAAAAAATGTGTTCGATTTTTCAGATAATATTTTATGATGGAAGATTTAGCAGTTGGTATGCTTTAATTTCGATTTCAGTCACAATTAAATTGAAAACAGACGTTGCAGTCAGTAAATATAGCCATTGGTTGGCATAAAAGAGGCCGTCAGTTCGAATAGCGATAGTGTCTTTTTTATACATCTGTGACTGTTTAGCGATTCAAAAATTTGGCGGTGTTTTCCAAAAGCTCTTACTATTGAAATCAGATTTTGTCAAAATTTGACGCTCACTATTAATTTCTATTTTCTATTTCCTTTTTTTTTGGAAACTACTTGAAAGAATAATTCAAAAATAAAAAACTTTGCCAGATTTGATGATTCCTCCTAGAAGGCATTTGGTTAAAAGGCAGTGTTATAGTTATTCCTTATAAAGTTTCATTAAAAATTAATATAAAATGTTATCCTTTGACGCATGAAATTTAGTCTATTTTTAAACAATCAAATTAGATATACGTTAAAAAAAATAGAAATTAAATAAATATTTAGCTGATATTTGGCAATTTTCTTTGAATTATGTTTTCATAATGATATGAAATGAAAGTTTTTCATCTCATTCACTGATCAGGCAGTTTATGAGATTCAAGAGTAGAATTATACAAAAGCCCCATCTGATAATTTCCAACTCTTACTTCTGACTGTTCCGTATTTCTCTACTGATTATGAATCTTGATCAAGTGATCTACTTATTTTATTATTTTTTAATCTTCAAATATAACTGTTTAATTCTTATATGTCTTAGACTCCATAGTATAATGCCATAAAAAATATATTTTGCAGTTCTACATTTCTTTATACAATGTAATTGAAACTTGATGCAGAGAAAAAATCATTATTTTTTATAGAACCATTTGACTACAACTGAAAAATTTAGGGAAAAGCCCCTGTACATGGGACCATTGTTTCGGAGTTTGTTTCAAAAATCACCACTAGATATTTTGGACCGTAACTATTATAAATAAAGATTAACGTGTGAAGAAATCTTGAACTATAAATTTAGGCTAGACCTATGACCTCAAATTGGCATCTGCCGTAACAATCCTTTTTTTCAATAAATCTCTTTTATTGCCATTCAAAATAACATTAACTCCCTTCCCCTGGAGGCTTGAAATCTCCATAAAAAACATGCAGCTTAATTCGTATATTTTGGAAAGTTTTCTATATTTTTATTTTCAAAATTATTTGAGTCTGGTTTACCAATCTGTAAGTGTCTTCTGCATCAAACATCTTGGTGATTTAAGATATAACATTTCCGGTCTCATTATTAGATCCATCTTAAATTACCTGTGCAGTCTGATTCAGAAGAATTCCAAAAACAGATTTAGGATCATCTTTTGGCATATTCATCTTACTTCAATAGTTCTATAGTTGAGAGAGAAAGACAGTTTCTTATGCAATTTGAGATCAAACAGTACTGGATTTTGTGACTGCTAACTCTCATGGGATGGTGAGGCTGACAGAACTCCCGTTTGAACCGGGAGTTAGGCACTGCTGGGACAGTCAGGCAGGACAAAGATGCAAGGCGGAGGCCATTTCTTTTCAAGGTTTATGGGCCACTTGGGAGGTCTCACTTTAAAAGCATGAGACTTTGGATGCTTGTATGCATTTCTCATGGCCTGACCAACATGGAACTGCCTTTGGAACACTGCATAAGGAAAAGCCACTTTTCAACAATAGGTGGCACACAACCTTCAGGCACAATAGGGGCCGAGAGATTGTTTTGGAGACTTAAGGGTTGGCTCCTTCCGGGACCTTGGAGTTACAAGAATGGCTTCTTCTGGGATGACCCTTTGGCGTGACAAGATTTTCCATGCTAGGATTGTTTGGGAATGGGGCTACTTTGGCGATTTCGTTGCTTTTATTTAAAAGACCATGGTTTTCTTGCAGTTAGAAAAGATGTAGTTAATATTTTGAATATAGTTTATGATGTGATCTGAATGTTGATTTCAGATTGATGATTGTAAAAGAAAAAAAACTAACAATGCCATTTTAAATTGAATATATGTTAATGGAATTACAGGATTCGACAGCAGAGGATGGAGGTGGAAGGGTATATAGGGCAGCCTCTGTATTCAGAGTGGTTCGGCCCGGCGGAGGAGGATCGAGCCATATTTGTGGACGAGGTGAAGTGTGTGGGTTGTCTGAAATGCGCTCTGGTGGCACCCAAGACGTTTGCAATCGAAACTGCCCATGGTCGGGCCCGGGCCATTGGACAGTGGGCTGAGTCAGAGGAGACCGTTAGCGATGCCATACAAGCATGTCCGGTTGATTGCATTTCGTATGCTTTAAAACTTTTGCCATATCCCTTACTGAGGATTTTGTTCCACATTAATGTTTACTTTATCTTTTGGAAAGGGTTTGTTTTAGTAATAGAGTTTCTGTGGCAGATTGGTGGAAAGGGACAAATTGCCAGCTTTGGAATTCCTGATGTCCAAGCAGCCTCGCGTTGCAGTCAGAATGAATGCCAACAACAGTGTCGGGGCAAGAGTCGCTAATGTGTTTGTGGATGCTGAAAGGTTTCTGGAGAAACTAAGAAAGAAGACGCAGAAAGTTTCCAAATTCCAGGTTGGTCTGCAGGTTTCCTAGTTAAAATCTATCTGAGAAAATTGGATTCAGTTTATATTTTCAAAATGCTTTCATGAGAAAGATCTAATTTAAAAGACAAAAATTAAGAGCTTGTAGGACTCATAATTTAATGTTGGAGATGACTGCACATCCAACATTCACATTTGCTAGTGTGCTGTCATTAATTTGAAGCGTGACTGAATTAAACATGTCAACTAAATTAGTTTGTTATTCTGTTTAAATCTATATTTATTGTGAGTTTATTGTGCTCCCTTGAGGTTATATAGTGTAAACATCCTTTGTTGAATGAAAGGAAAT
The DNA here is from genome assembly GCA_007258455.2 of Sequoia sempervirens. Lineage (NCBI taxonomy): Eukaryota > Viridiplantae > Streptophyta > Pinopsida > Cupressales > Cupressaceae > Sequoia > Sequoia sempervirens. The sequence continues at coordinate 5,127 of VDFB02378064.1, forward strand.
TCTCTTGAATAATATTTTTCTGCTGTTAATTTTCATAGTTTAATCCCTGAAATGCTAGCCCAAACTTACTAGGATATCAGAGTCCAAAGCTAGGATGTGAATTAATTCTTCAGCAGGGGTATATGCACCGGTTGATCCAGAGGACTCTGGGATCATCTTTAATAGCAAGAGGATTCAACCTCAACCCTGCTGACGGAATAAGCCTACTGATCTTACCTCTACGTACTCAGCAGGAGGATTTGCCCTACCCCATTGGGCATCTCCTCAAAACTTATGCCCAGTACTTGTAGGATAAGACATTTCCCTACTAATACCCAAAATGACTTATTATGAAACAAAAGAACTGAAAAAATGAAAAAAAAAATCATTTTAAATCTTATTTTTAACAATTTCTTGTATATACCTAAAAAGAATTATTTGAAGACGATTTTTTGATATGACAACAAAACAAAATATCTACCTTTGGCCTCATTCAAGCGTATTTTCAGAATGAGAAAATCAGAATGCAGTCTTAACATAAACGTCTTTGTTAAGATATAATTTTGAGACTAAGAGGAGAATATTATAGATTGATTGATAGGTTATTGAGTACAACGGTCTAAATCTTGTCTGTATGTGGGATATAAGTCCCGTAGGATAAAAATTGTGCTGGATTAAAGTTTGAACAACAATTTTGATCTTGCTGGGATGCCAGTTTGGTGGAACAGAGCTAACTAACATGGCAAACTGTTCGGTGGTTGCAAAGACTATCTTGAAAAGAATATTTATATTTTCATTGCACGAGAAAAATATTAAAGGCGTTCTCAAGGAAGTACAATTAAAGCAATAGCCTAGTATGAATATCTTAAAGCAATAGCCTAGTATGAATATCTAGCTTTGGCCTTGTTCAGAATGATAACTCAGAATGCAGTATTAATGTAAATGTCTTTGGAGATAAAATTTTGAGACTAAGAAAATATTATGCTGGATTGAAGTTTAAACAATTTATTTTGTTGTTGTTGGGGTGCTAGCAAGGACCAGTTAACTATATCGTGAATCTGAAAGAGTTAAATTATCTGTTCTTGAATTTCTGGATTGCTCGGCAAGGGCGAAAATTTCAAAAAGCCAGGGAATCCTAATAATTACATCCTTTGTAAAGTATGCCTGCAATCTCACTAACTTCTTGCATGTGTAGGAATCCGCTGCACAAAGGGAGTCAAGAATGGCAGCAGCGGAGCAGATACGGACTAGTGCAGGATGGTGGTGGTACCGCATTGTGGGACACCAATCCAGAGAATATACCAATCATCAGCGGGCATCAAAGGGGGCCATTGTTCCCCTGAACTGGGAACGGAGGCAACAGTTCTCAGTCCCTGTTGATTCAGAAAAGAATAACAATTCCAGTGGCCCATATAAGTACCAAAGAATATACATTAGCCAAGAGCTGAGTGAAGCTGCTGCACGACGTCGGATGGGTAAGTCATCATCTCATTCGAAACATTCACAGGTAACCTCTGATGGGGACTATTGGGTACCTGTTACCCCTGAAAAAAGCAGTGTCCCCACAAACAATTTGGAGTCCAAGAGAATATTTTCTGTGTTTCCCAGGGAAAGATACGATGCATCATCGTTGGGTGAGGAAGAGAAGATGAATATGGAACTCAGCGAGAACAGAATGGAAGAAGATTGGAATAAAATGATAATGTCATGGATACCGTTAGCAACTTCTGCTGTAGCAGGACTGGTTGTTGGCTTTGGAAGTGGGAGTGGTGAAGCAGGGGAACTGGAGACACATCTGGCTGGGCCTCTTGCACTTAAGGTGATTAACAGCTTTGAAATGCACATTTTACAGGCTGCAATTTTATGGTATGTTGTTGGGACTTGTCTAGCGTCTGTTATTACAGCTGTCGCATCAGTTAGGAAGAAGCTATAGGTCAAAACATTTCCTGGTCATCTTCAACAACTAACTAGGAGCAATTGAAAAGATGAATAATCAACGCAATTTTTGAGATTGACCAGCTCAAACAAATGAAGTTGTAACTCTATACTAATTTATTGTTTTATAGCCAGGACAGCCTATGACACGGCCATTGATATACATATAATTCATGTACGGGATACCTTGATCCACTTGTTAGGCTTAGAATTATGTGTTGTATAGGGGAGGAACTATATACTGTTGGATTTATAGGTGAAGGTTGGACAAGCTTAGAATGCCATTGGAATTGAAAGCTGGAATATGGCTTCAGCATTATGATATATATGATCCCTTTGTTGACATACATCACTCAACAAAAGAGGGAAAGGGAAATCAAACAATAGAATTTCTGAATTCTTGTATTCCTAATTTTCTATACAAAAAGTCATTTCCCTTCAAGCATGGCCAAAATTAAAAAGCTTTCTAAGACACCCAAAATGTAGCTATCTGCTGTTAAGAAAGTACAAATAAGATTACATATTTCTGAGCCAGCCATAAGTGAATGGTAATCTTTTGTCTCTATCTTGCAAACGCTAAAATTGCTAGAATTCTTATTGAGGCTCATGTTTTAGACATCTATAGAAGAATCGGCACAATCCACATACATAAAAGAGCAGAAATCAAAACAAATCAATAATCCTACTGCGGAGGAAATAAGAGAAGTTGTATCTGACACAACCCTAGTTACAATAATCAGTCATTGCCCCCTCATCAACTGGCAATCTAGATAAACAAAATATTGGAATAAAAACCATAAGCATTCTCACCATAAAACTAATCTGAACCCTCGTTTTATTTTATCTCTCATATTATGATGCAAATCTAAAACCCCGAGCTAGAGACGATTGCAATAATTACAAATTGTAGGGACTGCCAAGGCAATTGGTACATCAAAGACTATGGCCTTCCTGTCACAAGCAGGCCATCCATATCACAAATATCATCAGACTTGCTATGTTGGAAATGATGGTCTCTCTGTATTCCACAATACCATGTTTCTGATTAAAATAATGAATATGTGAACTCTAAATTGCAATTGCGGCATAATGCATATAAATTCTTCTTGCATATTTTCTCCATTAGATCTAATACTGATGCACACGTTAGGGCAAAATTAACACAAGTGAAAAACAATAAACAAAATCATAAATTAACATGTATATAAAGAGAAGATACATAGAGAAGGGAAACGTTTTATTGATAAAAACAAACTCTTCAAAGACAGAAAGTTACAGCTTGCGAGGAGATCAATATTCTTTGGAGTTTCATGCCAAATTGTTAGGAAAATTGAAATCCAAATTTAGATTGGCCTGAATATGTTTGTTTTTTGTTTTCTTTTGTTAGCAGGATTTGCTTGAGAGGTTAAAGGATCATAGCTCATTGCTTTTTATACCTCAACAAACAAACCATATACCTATAGATTTGATCTTATAATGTGTCTGATGCTTACATCTGTTTCCAAAATTTAATTCAACTTTTATGTAATGTATGCTTTTGTCTCAACATGACCTCCATCATTCCCCTGTAATTATTACCCATATTAATGGGAAAATAACAAGTTAGTGTAAATAAGTATGATGGATGTTATGTTTACATGTTTTAGAGGTGAAATCTTACAAAAATTGAAGTTCTAGATAAAATGTGTAACAGCTTTATATATATATATATATATGAGTTATACTTGTTGATCCTACATTAGTTAGAATTGTAAAATAAGGTGATTTATAAAATATTATATATTCTTTAGACTTTGTAAAGTTTAAAAAATTTACAGGTTGAATTTTTTTAAATAATGATTATATTAATAACTTTTAATGATAACAAGTTTCCACAATCTATATAGATTATAGCTGAATAGTTTTTGGATTTGATTGTGTAAGTGGTTCGATGCAAAAACCACTTTCACAATCAAATCCAAAAACTATTCAGCTTTAATAATTTTTATTTGTGATGTTTATAAAACTTGACACAAATAGAATTAAAAAATAGAATAACAATTTATGTCACCTAATGTGCAAATCTAACATGTCATAAAGAAAAAAAGGTGATAAGTGGAGTGAAGCACTAACACGTCATGGACGTGAAGGAGGTGGAGTTGAAAAGAGCCATCTAAAAGAAGGGGTAGGGGTTGCATGCATCCTTGTGTGTGACACATGACCCATGGGTGGAAGGGTGGTTCAATCATATCACTCAAGTGATATAATTCACTTAGGTCAAATGGAGGTCAAGTCTTTAGGATCAAGAGACCTTAAGAAGTAAAAACATGCACACATAAACTCAAATTATAAAGTTACGTTAAGTCAAATGGAGATCAAGTCTTTAGGATCAAGAGACCTTAAGGAGTAAAAACATGCACATATAAATGCACATTATAAAGTTACTTTTAAGTGATCTTATAAAGTATCCAATAGAAATATACCCTAAAAGATTAAACAAAACATCTAAATGTGATTAATAACCACATTAAAATTTAATCCAAATGGATGAGATTCAACCCTCATTTTACGACCTAAGCAAACCAAGAGAAAACATTTAAAATATTAAGGTTAGCTATAAGAAGGAGCTCACATAGGGCTTCACATTTGTGATCCCCTATTAAACAAGGCAAGAGGAATTAGAGAGGAGAAAAGAAGAAGTGACGAGGGAGCAAACCCGAGACACAGAATAACACTCACAAAATAGAGAATAATATTTTCTATTAAAATATGGGACTCTTACATGCAGAGGATCTCAAATCCCCAAGCTCTATATTACATGCAAATTACAGACTTACAGAAAATTACCCAGATCCCCTTTTCATAACATGCGAACTTCTTTCCTCAAAAATCAGAAACTAGCCCATAAATAGACCCATTTCGGTTTGGAACCAAAAACAACATTCGAGATAAGTGTTTTGGCGGTTTGGCGCCAAAATTACAATTTGAAATTCAAGTTTAAATTCATAGTCAAAAATTAGCACATTTCTAAAATATGCACCAACTTCCGACAGCCATAACTTTTAATCCGACCGTTGGATCTTCAATGATAATACCTTTTCGGAAAGCTCTCGAAAAGATGCTATTTCATAAAATAGGCCTTTGGTAGACTACTTTGGTGTTTTCACAAATTTTTAGGCCCATCCGGGATTGTTTAGTGCCTCAAACTGAGCTCGGAAGGTTTTTCAGGGCAAAAAGCAAAAACTGGAACTTGAATAACTTTCAAGTCGTGAATGATCTTGACCTGATTCTTTCACCAGACTGTGTATTTTTCCATCCTGAACCTTCCAATAAATTTTTGTCTTCCCATGACTTCAAATTCAAACCTGTTAAAAATAGCAGAAAAACAGTTCTAAAAGTTGGAAACTCTTATTCGATGAAAAGGGTATCCAAAAATGCAAAAACATCTACAAAAAGAAAACAACAAGAACAAAATGGAAATCATCTTTTGAGTGATGCAAGATTGCCCTCACACCACTGGATGCTCCTACATCAAGAAGAGACACTCCATGCCTTGATCCTACTCTCTTTTCTCTCTCCTTGGGTCAAAGGGGGTTATAATAATAGTGAAACTTTTGACAAAAACATAACATAGTAAGATCTATAAGAGAAAAAGTGATAAACCAAGACTAAGGGATTGATATAATATATTAAAAAATAAAAAACAAACTAGAAGGTGGACCCCAAGGGGGGTGTGAGAGCAAACAGGTTCACCAAAATAAGAAAAATAAGGAACCTTTTCGAATAGGACCCCAAGGTAAATAAACTAATTGTAGTATTTTGTAAATGCCTATAATAAAGAGCTAGGACTAAAAATTTCTAGAATAAATGGACCTAAATAAAAGCACTTGATGGAATTTGAATGATAGAAAATGTAGTGTAAAATGTCTACAAATGATTTGTTACTGTGTAGAAAAATAAGGATTTTTTAGATATGCCTTGGAATTTGGAAAATGATTTTCTTTCTCTAATTCACTTTCATGACAATAGAAGCAACTTTCTAGCTACAAATTTGGACTCTAGTTCATGAATCTAAACCACTAAATTTGATGTCTAGTTTTGGTTCAACTTGTTATTTTTAACCTATATATGTATAGGGGTGGTATGTAGGAACATTACTAAGGAGTAATTTAGGCAAGGACTTTTCCTTCTTTGTTCATATTAACTTTATTAAAAAAGTTGGTGAATATAACATTGCATAGAGGCTTATTAAATAAGCCAATAACATGAACTACTTCCTAAAAATGAGGAATGTTTCCTCATAGAAAATAAACCTCTACATACAACAATCTGTGATGATAGCACAAGGGGTGCCTTTATAATAGTGGTTTACAATTTATATGAGGAAGGAAATTTTGGTTTTTTCCTTTTCCTCAAACTCAAGGGGTTCGACCGAACCATATATGGTTAAATAGAACCTCTGCAATATAGTTACTTTGAACACATTCCTAAGTGGAAAAACATTATTTAATTAGGTTAAATTGAACCCAACATATGACAAAAAGACCAAAAGGTCTCATTTTGACTGTCACTTTCTACAATTTCCATTCCTTTCCCTACATGCGGCGAACTGAAACCGTGACGGCGAACTGATTTCTTCTTTCCGGTGAACACAACTTCAACTTGGTCTCTCCAAACTTCATCAGCCTAAACTTCTATAACGAGCACTAGGTAATTGAAATTCAAATTTTTTAGAGTTTAAAATGCATTGATATGTTAAATTTTGAAACCCTAGATGCAATTTTTTTCACATTTGTTGAATTCAAATTGGATTTTTTATACATGTCTACCAAAGAATTTTGTCAAATAGTTCACTGCCTTGATGCTATGGCTAAAAACCTAAAACAAGTATTTTGTCAAATAGTTCACTACCTTGATGCTATGGCTAAAAACCTAAAACAAGTTCTTTCGAACAAGCTATGGATGCTTCGAAAAAATATATCAAAAGCATAATAGTAAACAATATCATAAACAAGGTAGTGAACTCTTTGAAAAAATACAGAAAGAAATGAGGTCTCATGGTGATGGAATGCCATGACAGTATCAAAATTCTTTGAGGTCTCATGGTAGTGATTATGACAATCAAATGCTTTTGATTGTCATGGCATTCCATCACCATCGAACTCTCAGCTGTTTTCAAGTTCACTGTAATATCTTTCTTACATTTTTATTCTCTATCAAAGCATTATATCAAACAGTTCATTTCCTTGCTGCTATGGCTAAAAGCCTAAAACAAATTAACTCAAACAAGTACTATGGATTGTCATGGCATTCCATCACCATGAGACCACATTTCTTTGAGCATTTTTCAAACAATTAGCTGTGTCTATGCTACCCACATTTTCATACACATGTTTACAAAGCATTTATCAAAATTCACCCCTCCTTGTGCTATGGTACAAAAGCCTAAAATATGCCTTCATTTCAACAATCAAAGCTATGGATACCTGCTCCTAAATGGAAAGACCAGTGAAACATATATAAGAACTTAATAGCATATGAAAACAAACAATATAAAGTTATGAAGTTCAAATAGAACCACAAATTGTATCATTTGTAACATTAAAAATGTCCATATTAACCTATCAAGAGATAAATATGCAAAATAGATTTAATTTTAGTTACAAGAAAAATGTATAAATTATAAATTTATAACATAATTATGTACATGGGAAAATCCTCTTTGAAGAAAAATTCCACAACCAAAAACATGAACCAATTATATTGTTTGATAATAATATCATTTACAATAAAATATTCATGTGCATACCCTTATAGTAGTATCATCAACATGTGATTCATATGGAGTAATTTCTAGTAGCATGATGATACCTATAAAATCATTATACTTTCTCCATCTAACCTTATAGTGTAACTTCTCCTTCCATTACCATGTCATTACCTTTCTAGACCTTCCCCTCTTTATACATTCTCCTTTTTATCCTACACTACTCTTACCACTAATATATCCCTATACCTTGGATATACTATTGAAGAAATTTAACTTTCAATATCGCAAAAATTAGACCCATACTTTTTAAAAGTAAAATGTGTATAATAAAATACAATCCATGCTTCCTAATTCAACTTCATTAATATCTATCAAATGAACTTAGGTTCATTACAATAAGATAATCATATAGCCATAATTAGTTATCAAGATAATGGTAAATTTTTCAATAGCCATATTTATCCTTCCACATGCCACCATTAGACATACACATAAGATTCATTAGGAAAAGTGGATGTGTGGATATGTGGATATGTGTCAAAAAAATGCTTTGATAAGATGTGTGTAAGGAAAAAATGGAGTTCAAGTGTTTGATTTATGTCTATATCATAGGTCATAAACTCTAGGGGAATTATTACCACTTTGCACAATATTGCACCATATACATACATATATATATATATATATATATATATTCAAAATGAGGCAAAAAATACAATAGGAATAATATGGATATGCAAATTTTATCATTACATTTTTTTCCACTTTAAGATGCATGTGAACATTTTAAAATAATTGTGCATCTCAATTTAGACATAAAAAAACATGAAAAAGTGGTTTGTTGTCTTGTGTACAACACATCCTTTTTCTTTTGAGAAAATTATCTATCACTTTGTAAAATCCTTGCTATGTTGAGATTATTTAATTTTTTCCTTCCATATTTGTAGTCCTTTTTATTTCTAGAAATATAATTTATGACATTTTTTCTTAATAAACAACATATGAATAAATTTTACATGGTTGTAAATTTTACACATGGTTGTATGCAATCTCATATATATATTACGTATGGTTGTGATTACAATGTTTATATTGTGTTTAGATTTGGTTTTATATTATCCTTCCAAAAAAAGTTTGATGTTTATAATATTTTGATTTACCTTTGGATTTTGTAGACACTAAATCCCACATACACTCATATCCATACCATGGTCCCCACCCGAACACCTAACATCCACTTACTAACAAAATTCATGATACCTTAATTCCTACACTTTATCAAAATCAAATTAATTTTTCTTTTCAGACCTAAAACGATCAAGGCCTAAACTAATTAAAATATTTATTTTAAAAATTTCCATAGTAAAGTACAAAATAGAGAAGGGCATGTCAACCCACAAATCATGAAGGTGTAGGGACAAAACCAAGAGACCCATCAAATAGGATTGTAGCAATCATATATAGACAAAATTGATTAAGAAAACCTACCATAAATGGAAAAAAACCTAAAAAGAAGACATATATTGCATATTTTTTGAGTGCCCATATATTACATATATATAGCAAAAACTAGCAGAGGGTGAGGGACATGAGTGAGGAGAAACAACATTTCCTTATGTGCCTCCATTGTTTCTCCATACAATAGAGCGCTCAATTCTATTTTATGTCCATTGATTGTATTATCCACTAAAGATTCATCCCATTCTTGCAAGGTTCATTTCAAAGAAATTCAAACACAAAGGAAACTAGAATTTTCCTTTAAAACTTTGTGTCTAAACAAATACCCAACAAAATATTTTTCATTATGTAAGTTATCATCTTGAATGGCATTGTTTAGGGAATGGTCTAAAAAGAACTTATAAAACATAATCCACTACAAACTAAGCAACTAAACCATAATTTTGAAGATCCATAACATTAAACAAAAATAAAGACACTACCTAAGAGAGAGACATTAACTAGAGAGTTTCATATAGAATTTGGTCACCTACGGTCACCCAAATTACTAACTCCACATGCCAACAATCAATCTTGAAAATTTTCTTCAGCATTTTGAAAAAAAAGTCTCAAACTCTAAATGTACTCCCTTTTTGGGATGGGATGAATGCTTTCCTATTGATCAAATTGGCCTCCATTGTTACTCGAGTAGAATAAATTAACCAAATATTTAAATGAATCATTCTCTCACAAATATTGAAATAAATTAAACTAAATCCAAGTAAATCTATTATTCCTAGATAATTCAATGAAAATTATGATAAATTAGTTTATATATCAATCAAATTATTTAACATGTTTAATCAAATTAGATAAAAATTGAAAATAATTCAATCAATTCATTGATCAAAATAATTAAGAAATTTCATTAAATAAATAAATTAGTTAATTAGGTAATAATAGTAGCCACATTTTAATTGGGTTTTAAACTCATGATACATGATCAAATCCTAGCAATTTATCCATCATATAAAAAATCTATAAATTGAGATCAAATCCATCATTTCATCGTCTCAATTTTGAGCAAGTATATTTTATCTAGTTGGGCAATAAATGTTTTATCATTTGCAAGATATATCCATTTGTCAATATGTATTTCATTATAATTTTAGTTCATTTTTTGTGTAATTCATCGTTTCACTCTATTAGAGGTGATTTTTTAATTCAATTTGAAGTCTACATTTATTTTCCTCAATGTCTCATTTATTTAAATTCAATGCTTACAAATTGACATGCTTGGTGGGATGCAAACCCACAAATGCTCGGTTACATTTTATATTTTATACTATTAAAGTATTTGATTTATGATTTATTTGTTATTTAATCTATGTTGATCACATTTTTCTATATCTATTCTCTTCGCCTATCCTTCTCTATGGATATGTTCCACTCATATCTACCACCCTGAGGTGATCCATGTCTCAATCCTTGTCAACGTCACTCCTCCTCTCTACCTATATCCTTTCTCAATGAGCTAAATCTATCACTGTTACTCCCCAAAACACCTACATTTAAATATTAAAAAAATGTTCAATAAATCATACAACATTGATTAAAACTAACTAAACAATGAAAGCGTTTAATATTATAACACCTTATGAATTATATTGAATGTCCCCACCTTGAAATTTATAGCCATCGATGTCAATCACTTATTCATACTATAGCTTCATTCTCCAAAACACCTACATTTATATAAAAGTGATTTTTTAAGAAAAATAATATTTTACCTACTTTTAACTCAACAATAATGGATGTATTTCTATCATAAACTCTTCGTACTCATAACAAAATCATGGCCTAGGTAGAGTATAAAAAATGTTGTTTCCAACCTCATATGTAAATCTAGAGTTAGAGTGTCAAAATTGTTGAATTTCATCCTAGTATGTGCTATTAATTAGCTTCTTATTGACTCACGGGAGCCTACTGCTAAAAGCCCAAGTATGATTTTCAATAGGACATTCTAATCATGATCTTATTGATAGTACTAAATTGATAATGTTTTACGATTTAGGCTTAATTCAAGACAAGTTTACCTTAATAATTGAGCCTTTTTAATTATTTAATTTGTTACTAATGATGTTATTAGTCTATGAGCAACTCTTTTATTTTTTTCCTTACTATTATTTACAATAGAATTTAATGCATTAAAAAAAACTTTAACAACAATATTATTTCGATCAAACTTTTTGTTTACATGAATCTTTGAAATATATTTAGTAAAGGTCTCATTTTGTACATCTTTAGTAATTGTATAAAAATTTGGAATATTTTGGTTAATACATCTTATTGGAAAACCATTCATTGAAATTTTTTGAAGCCCACAACCGAATGGTTTGTGATGACCTCTTGCCTTCAAGAATTTCTATTATGCTTATCAATTTCAAACCATTTTGGGGTTCTTGAATGTTTTTAAATTTTAACAAACTCATTACAAAAAGATGGATTTTGAATTTCTTTTTCTTCTTCACATTTAGGTTCTCTCTTATGTAATTTGGAGACACATTGAGTTTCATTGGTTCATGTGAGATATTTATAACAAGTATGCAATGAAGTCAAACTTTATTAGATTTGATTCTTAATATGAGATATTTATTTTTCTTTATCTTGCGGGGAATCGGGTATACGACCCCCATAAGCTGCGATGCGCTGGCATCAAACTTTTAAGCGTGTGCGCTGGTAGCGACAAACCCTCCGTTACCACCAGACGGGGGCTTCAGAACTTCTCGTGACTAAGCGAGCCGCCAGCGGATTGTAGCCAGCTAGGCTAGACTGGATAATATGAGATATTTATTTTGCTTTCAATCTATAATTTTTGATGTTCTTGGCTATATAATTGAAGTTTATTTATGTCAACAACTATTAGATTAAATATTTTTATCCCCAACTATTTTCAAATGATTTTATACTTTAATATTTGTATTCTTGTTCTTTCTTTCATCATTTCATTTAAAATTTGAACCATTTAAGGATGCTATGTTATAGATTATAGTTGTCTTCCAATTCTTTTTAAATTGTTAATAGTATGAAAATATTATTGATGAGTAGATGAATTATTACAAGTTCTATTTTAGATTTTTATTCTCTTTATCTAGATATATTATTTACCAAAGTCTCATTTCTTTTTTAGGTGTACTGTATATATATATATATATA
>VDFB02378065.1:0-174405 GCA_007258455.2 Sequoia sempervirens
TTCTTTGGGAATCCCCAAGCCTTGGGATTGGTATTTACTTTGGAATACCAACATAAGGCTTGGAGGGAATTCCCAATGACCAGAGACATGTTTTTGCAAATTCTATAATATTTCACATAATTGGGTTCATGCTCACTATTAGGATTGCATGTGGTTCAATATCAAACAAATAAAACATTTGGGTAATGTTAGGTTCTCTCTTAGCTATCCAACGATGTAATTTTTTGCAATTTTTGGAGGTTTAAATTCATAAGCCTAGTGCTCTATGCATTTCATTCTAGAATGCAACTACAACCATACATCAAATGTTCATCAAATGGTTGATTAATTTATGATATAAATAATAAACATGTGTTTTAATGTTGCTTTAAACATTAATGTGCTAGGATTGACATCAAGGCCAAGAGGTCAATAACTTAACATTGTAAAGGCCTTAATAAAATGAGTTACAATGTCACATTAATAGCACAACCATTAATAGCACTTAACTTGCAAAGGACTTAATAAAATGAATTATAATGTTACATTAATATCACAACCATTAATAGCACTTAACTTGCAAAGTACTTAATAAAATGAATTACAATGTCACATTATTACATAGTACAAATACTAATGTAAGTGCAAGCACCAAGCTTCTACTAGACTGTTGGTGAAAACATAAATGTGATACATGTTTGCTTGAAAATAAATGGGACTTGTCAGTTCAACCATGAGCTCTAAAAATAAACACATGGGACTTTCCAGGTCAGCCATGGGATCTGAAAATAAATGAATGGGAAAGGGGGGCCAATCAAACTTAGGAAATGGGAGTTGTGAAGATACAAAATGTACTTATCCCCTTTTAGAACTAGACTCATGTAGAAGATGAGGGGTTGTAAAACTGCTCCCATGCAAAAGATGAGCACTGAAAATAAATGTATGGGGCTTTCCTGGTAGGCCATGGTGTCTAAAAATAAATGGAAGGGGCTTGCCTAGCCAACCATGCTAGGGAAATGGGAGCTATGGAGATACAAAATGTACTTATCCCCTCTAAGAATCAGAATCATGTAGATGATGAGGGGTAGTAAAATTTCTCCCATCTTCTACTTGCAGCTTCCATGCACTGGGTTAGCACTTATCTCCATTAGAGATCCTCATCCTCGTTCAAAACCTGTCTAAGAAGTCAAGTGAATGAAATCAACTTCTTTCCAATTCCACCCATTTTTAACTTGAAGGAAATTGGTCTTTTACTCTGTAACTACATAATTGGAGGCAAGATAATTTAGAGTATCCCCAATAATACCGCATCATCTTCTTCCTAAATCCTTATTAAGTTATTAACTCTACAAAATGAAAACCCTTATGACAATTCAACAAATGATTTTAGTTGTGCTCACTATCCTTATTTATGGGCCAAAAGTGCCACCAATAGTGCCACTACCAGCCTAGTCCCTTCTACATCTCACACGTGTCACATTTGAGGTTGGGTATAGTCATAATTGCAATTCGTGCAAACAAAAAATAAAACTTAATCAGTTCGTGTAACTTAATCCTAGCATTTACAATTTAAATGTTTAATTTGATTGACATCTGGACTTTGACAGCTTGGCTACATGCAAACTATACCTCAAGCTGACAAGCTATCAATTGTCAAAATTGCTAGTGCCACTCAAACAATATTAAAATCATTACAAATCTTGTTTCACTAAATCACTGGATTATTGACATCATCATCTATGATTCTACAGTACATCATGCAGTTTCAATATAAAGCTATCCAATCAATCACTCTAGCTATTCATATGGAATTAATCTGCGCCGCCGCCCATAGTACAATAGCCAAACTTTCTTCAAAAAGATTGATAATTTCAATAGAATAAATGAAAGGTAGAGTAATTTGATACATTGAAAAGAGAGAATTAAATGTCTTGTTTTACCTTAATCATTATCAAAGTCCACTAATAAGTTACAATAAATTTCTCACACTAATGATCAAAACTTTATGTTGATAATTACTATTAGTTTTAAAAGCCACATTTATTATTTTTATATTGACCAAAGAAAAAAGGATTTATAAAGAATGAATTCATGAAAAGTAATTTAATTTAAGTAGCTATTCCTAAAGACTGAAGTACATAGTAGTTAGTACATAACCAACATGACCAAAAGGAAAAAACTAAAAGCCACTAACTATGACAAAAAACTCTAGTAAAAAAGTACATGTTACAAGAACTCTTAAATTAAAATATAGACACATCACACATCACACAATTCATTTTTTTTTTTGGTAACATTAGTTGAGGCCTTCAACCAGGTGTTTGAGTAGAACGTGAATCAAATTTAACAAAATAACAATAGAGAAGAAAAGTGAATCACCCAAAACCTTCCTCCAAAACTCCAAAATCTTTAATGATTTAGTTTTCATATCACATGGAAAATCCCATCTCATATTAACCAGGAAAAGATCTTACACTGTAGAAGCATGCAATTCCACTTTCTTGAAGATTCCACCAACAGGCGCTAACCCACTTTTAAAATTGTAATGCTCCAGTGCCAACTCCAACAAAGAAATAGAGTAAATGAAAGGCTTCAAATAACATATTTCCAACGTCTTCACCAAATCTTTATTGAGAAAAATGTCCATGCAATTGGACAAGAAATTCAAAGCTACCTCAAAATATACAACACGAGGGTTTTTTTGAAGCCATTCCCTACCCACAATTATTCTTATAGCATCCTCAACCTGCACACAAGGAATTGTAAAAACCATACCCAACTTTCATCTATCATATGCATCATCCCTTCTTTTCTCCCAAAAACATTTAGGTAGCATGACATGCCATGAAGACTCCATAATATCTTAGTTAAATTGAGAATAGAGAAGAAATAAATCAAAGCCAAATATATTATAAATGATATGAAGAACATCAAGTTGGTGAAGTATATATAGAAGTTAGCATGAACATAATGAGTATGAAATCACACTTATCATTTTTAAATTCACCACTATCATTGATGTGACAATTAACATTTATTTCAACACTTGAATCCTTAAAAACAAGTGCTTAAAAGGTATTCCCACAACATATGACAAGATGGATGCATAGTGCACATATAGATAAAGTTATTTTTAAAATGGGTACATCACTAGGTTGACGAGACTCAACCCTCAGGATTAAAGACTTAAGATTTAAGGCTTTGTCATAAAATATTTTGATCTAACTTACGTAATATTAAACGGTAAACAAGAGCACAATGACTGATAGACCTAAATAATTAATAAAATATCAACCATTGATTTATGAAAATCTAATGGTTCTAGTTTTATTCTGAACATTTAAATTTGCAAGTCTAGTGCTTCAAAGATTTACTTCTAGAATGCAACTATAGTTGTCCATCAAAAATTCATAAAATGGTCCTTCTTTTTAAACAAACTTTATGCACATGCATAATTTAAAATGGGGACATCGCTAGGTTGACGAGACTCGACCCTCAAGATTAAAGAATTAAGATTTAAGGCTTTGCCATAAAATATTTTGGTCTAACTTAGGTAATATTAGATGGTAAACAAGAGCACAATGACCGACATACCTAAATAATTAATAAAATCTCAACCATTGATTTCTGAAAAATCTAACGGTTCTAGTGTTATTCTAGAGGTTTCAATTCAAAAATCTAGTGCTTTAGAGATTTACTTCTGGAATGCAACTATAGTCATCCATCAAAAATTCATCAAATGGTCATGATTATATTGATTTGCCAATGTTTTTTCTTATGCATTTGAAAATAGGTTTAATTCGCCAATGGATATTTTTTTGTTTGTTTGAAAAAAAGTTTTAATCGCCAACAAAATTATTTTTTCTATTTTGAACACAAATTTAATTTTCCAATGGAAATTTTTTTAGTTTTGAAAATAGATTTTAATCGCGAATGAAAATATTTTATTGGTTTAAAAAAAATTTCAATTCGCTAGGATTTTCCATAGACTTCTACCAATTAGAAAAGATCCGCTGATTGAGATTTTTTTTTTCCCGAAAAATGAAAAAAATTGCCACTAAAATTAATATTTTTATTGGGAAGTATACAAGATTCGCCAAGATTTTACACCTTCACTAAAGGGGGGTTTCTTAAAATTTTCCCTAGAGTTGAGGGTTGAGAGATTAGGTCTTCAGTAATAGGTTGAGGGTAGAGGGTAGAGGGTTACACTTGAGAGATAATATTCAACTTGTTGAGTTTATAAGATTAAGTGTGTAAGGTATAGGGATTAAGGTTTAGGATATAGATTGAGGTTATAAGGCATAGGGTGACTTGGGTTGAGAGTGTACGGTTTAGGTTTTAACTATATGGTTGAGGCACAATATTTAGGGTTTAGGGTGTAAGAGTGAGGTTATAGGATATATGGATGAGGGTTTGTAGGTGTAGATTTCAATTTTTAATGTATAGGTTTGAAGATTGAGGGTATAAGATAGAGGGTTGAGAATTTACAGTTGAGGGATAATGTTCAAGGTTGAGTGTCTAACATACAGGGTTCAAGGCTTAAGGTTGAGGGTATAAGGCATATGGATGAGATTTGAGCGTTTAGGGAATAAGTATAGGGTTGAGGGTAGAGGTTTGAAGGTTGAGGGATAACATTCAATGTTGAGTGTCCAAGGTTAAGTGTATAGGGTTTAGGGTTTAAGGGTATCTATGGGTTGAGATTTTAGGGTTTAAGGGTTTAAGGTTTGAGGGATTAAGGGTTTAAGGGTTGAGGGATTAGGGATTTTAAGGTATAGTGTCGAGGGTAGAGGGTTTAGGGATCAGGTTTAGGGTTTAAGATTTAAGAGCTGAGGGTTGAGGGTTGAGGGTTAAGGGATTAGGGTTTAAGGGTTGAGGATTTAAGGATTTAAGCTTAAAGGATCAAGGCTTTAGGCTTTAACGGTTTAGGGCTTAGGGATTATGGTTTAAGGGTTGATTATTAAGAGATTAGGGTTTAAAGTATAGGGTTGATATATTAGGGTTATGGTTAGGGTTGAGGGTTGAGGTTTGAGGCTTGGGGGTTGAGGATTGAAGGTTGAGGGTTGAGGTTTTAATGTATAGGGTTGATGGATTAGGGTTGAGAAGATTTAAGGTATAGAGTTGAGGGATTAGGGTAGAGGGTTGAGAGTTTATAGTTGAGGGATAATGTTCAAGGTGGAGTGTCTATGATATAGGATTCAGGGTTTAAGGTTGATGGTATAAGGCATATGGATGAGGGTTGAGGGTTTATGGCATAAGTATAGGGTATAGGGTATAGGGTAGAGGTTTCAAGGTTAGGGATAATTTTCAAAGGTTAAGTGTATAAGGTATGGGGATTAAGGGTTTAAGGTTTAATGGTTTAATGATATCTAGGGGTTGAGTGTTTAGGGTTTAAGGGTTTAAGGTTTGAGGGATTAAAGGTTTAAGGGTTGAGGGATTAGGGTTTAATGTTTAAGGGTTGAGGATTGTGGCTTTAGGGTTGAGGGTTAAGGGATTAGGGTTTAAGGCTTTAACGTTAAAGGGTCAAGGGTTTAGGGTTTAAGAGTTGAGGGCTTAATGGATTAGGGTTTAAGGGTTGAGCATTAAGATATTAGGGTTTAATGCATAGGGATGATGTATTAGGGTTAAGGGTTTAATGTATAGGGTAGATGGGATGAGGGTTGAGGGATTAAGGTATACTATCTATCGTATAAGGTAGAGGGTTTAAGGGTTGGGGGTTTAGAGTTTAAGGGTTGAGGGTTTAGGGATTAGGGTTGAGTATAT
Source organism: Sequoia sempervirens (assembly GCA_007258455.2). NCBI lineage: Eukaryota > Viridiplantae > Streptophyta > Pinopsida > Cupressales > Cupressaceae > Sequoia > Sequoia sempervirens. The sequence goes on from VDFB02378065.1 coordinate 5,740, forward strand.
AATGTATAGGATAGAGGGCTTAAAGTTGAGGGTTGAGGGTTGAGGGATTAAGGGTTTATGGTAACATGTCATAGTCTACTATTTTCTCTTTTGCAACATGTTGCTAATTTTTTTTTTATATAGATAACCTCTGCACACAAAAAGGGTATGTGCATGATCATCATGGAAAAAGTAGGCCTTTAAGTGGCAAAAATTTTAGAAAAAATAGAGTTAGGCAACTTGACATAAAAAATTGAATAAGTTATCTATATTATTTCAAAAATATTAAGAATAAAATTTGTATCAAATTGAATGTAGTTTCTAAAGTACTAGGTTTATTTTTATTTTTTAAATCTATTTTGTGAAAATTTAAAATTTCAATGCAATAGTACTTAAATATCAGGGAAAAAATAAAAAATTAGGTGTCTTTCTGACCACCCTAACCAAAATAAAATGGTAATATGTTTTTATAAGATTTTAGATATAAGTAGAAGACTCATGTCCAAATGTGATGCATATCTTTTTCTAATTTTTTTCCAAGTAAATAATTTATTATGAATTTTTTACAACTTTTAAAAAATATAAAAAATTCATATGTCTGACCACCTTAACTTGGTTAAAACTTCATGAAATTCATTTTTTTTAATCCTATAGTATGAAAAGTATAGAATGTGACACAAGTTTCAGATTCAAAAAATGTGATACTGTTTGAAAGCTATAGATGTTTTTCAATCAGCTTATCACTTTGAACTTTAGCCATAATTCAAATAGAAAATAAATAATAATTATTTATTAAATTCAAAGTAAAGCATAATTTATATTGGTGGAAAGCTGAGAATCTCCTTTAAAAACCCTTTTCGTTTCATCAATTTTGGGTAAAAAAAAATTCGTTAGCCACATACCTTACAAATACCCATCATATCGCCACTTTTTGGCCCATCATTATCCTACACATACCCAAAAGAGGGAAAAGGTTGTGTTTTATAGGAGCTTTCCTCAATCAATCGCAAAAATTGTATTTGAACTATTTTTGTGGTAATTATGTGACATGCACACTTAGGGATGCATTTTTCAAGATGCGTCTAGTTCAAAAAAGTCACAAAATTTAATTTATTCAATTAAAATATATATACAATTTATATTAGTCACTCTTAACTATGTGTTTACCAATTAATTTTAAAAACTATTTATCATAGAAAAAAGGAAAGGGGAATTGTACATCAAATATTATGTTATGTTTTAATGATACAAATATAGACACATTTTTGTATGTTCATTGTTTCGCCCTCCTAATCACAACCATTTTAAAAAGCAATTATAGTTTAGAAATTAGATTAAGAGTACTACAATTTTTTTTCTAATCACATCTTCAAAATTTGATTATAATAATTTTGAATTTATCATCCATGTTTATTTTTAATTGATTTAAGGGAAAAGTGCACTGTTTTCTACACTTGACAACATTCTTGAGTACACCACACTTCCAACTTGTTCAATATCATTCCACAATAAGTCATATAAGATAAACCTATGAATAAAATTTCTAGTCAAAACATGAACATGGTTGTAATTATAGAGAAACACAAACACATATATTATCATAAAAGTAGAAGCCATAGTCAATTTGAAGTAATACCAGAGTCCTATAAAATGAAACACACATCTTGAAAATTAATAGAAACACATGTAAAAATAATTAGTCCTACTCAAAGTCATGTATAAACAAGTTTTTTTTGCTTAATTTCTAGTGATGTGGGCATTGGTAATTATGTGGGTTGGTGGCGGTCGAGAATGGTGTGCTAGATAAGGGGAATGTGAATGGCAAGCATTTGTTCATGCAAGGCCCAATGTTCCCTATCCTTGCACGATGGCAATAGATGAAGTAAATGTAATATTGAATGCTAGCATGTGGGAAAGTATACTTTGATGAAGTTGTATTGTCAGAAGAGCCATTGTCTGTTGGTTTGATAGCAGGCTATTGTTAAATTCATCTCGTTCGGCTCTGTTTTTTACCAGGTTCAAGGGTTTTAAAATTGTTGAGTTGCAAAATCAATAAGTCATTTTTTTGCAAAACTGAATTTATTTTGTATTCCTTTTGTTCTCTATTTATTGTTAATTTTGATAGTAGGTTTAAGGGTTTGAAAACTGTTATGTTGTGTAATGTGCAACAAAGTATATTGATTAAGTTGCATTGTCAAAAGAGCCATTGTGGTGTTGGGTTGACAACAGACTATTGTAAGATCTGTCATTTGTGGTTCCTTGGTTTGTTTCATAGGGGAAAACTATAAAAATCATTGGATTTCATTGTTTTCTGTGCCAGATTGGAGGGTTTTAAATTTTCCATTCTCTGTAATATGTAAGTCATTTTAGATGGGTGTTTTGTAAAGATTTTTTTTGTTGTCTAGATTTTGTAAGTCATTCTGCATGGATGTCTGACGTTATCATTTTTTGTGGGTGGATAAATTTCAATTTAATCTTTTATTGTTTTGTCACGAAATATGGTTAGGGTTTTTAATTTTTTCGTTGCTCGTTTATTGTTTGTAGTTATCTCAGTGGATTTTTGGGCTTACACTCATTACCATAGGAGCAATAGTAGTTAAATCTAGGTTATTCTATTAAAATGGTTAGGGTTGGTAATTTTATTGCCCAATTACAGATTAAGATAGGAGTGATTGTATATATATGGATATATAGAGGGTTTGTTATTTGTTTGAAGTTTCCAATGAGATTTTTGTCAGTTGAGCCTTGAATAGTATTTGTTGTGTAATAGGTGTGTTACAATTTTTCTGTTTCTCTATAATATTGAATTCCAACAAATGTAGCTTGGATTTTGTGCGTAATGTGTGAGGAAGTATATTGATTAAGTTGCATCATCGAAAGAGCCATTGTGTTGTTGGTTTCATAGTGGACTACTGTAAAAATGAAATCATTGGCCTCTGCTCCGTTTCATGGAAAATTGAAGGGTTTTAAAACTGTGGTACTGCATAATGTGTAGGTCATTTTACTTAGGTGTTTTGTATAAATGGTTTATTTATTGTTTATGTTAACACTCTTTTTCTCCTGAATCTATAAGTCATTTTCCATGGACGTTTGTCATTATGGTTTTTTATGGATAGAGAAATTGCAAATATATAGATATGCAGAGTGTTTGTTATTTGTTTGAACTTTTCGATGAGATTTTTGTCAGCAGATCCATGAATAGAATTTGTTTATGTTTAACCTCAAAGACATAAACATATAACAAGAAGATATTAACAATAAATTAATCATCTATGCAAAACACCCCTATAGAAAATGGTATAACCCAAAAAAATTGATTGAAAATTTGAGCTGCATCACCTGACACTAAATATTATAGAGAAATGGAGAATTTCTAAAAGAGGTATTAGAATAGTTACACTAATGTAGGTTGGAGTCTCGATTAAGTGCCAGGTATATGAATATATATATGTGTGTGTCTATGTCTATGTGTGTCTATATGTATATATATACACACACACATGTATACACATGTGTATATATATGTATATATACACACACACATGTATACACATGTGTATATACATATATTTTGTCATGAGTTTTTTAGCACACCAGTGTTAAAACCCTCGAACCTACTATCAAAAGGAAGAATAAGCAAAGCCAAAAAATCAAATTTGCAGATGGGTTGATGTATTGTATGTATGTGTATATACATGTATATATATATGCGCATGTATAGATATGTATATATGGATAAATATATGTATGTATGTTTTACTAATGACTTTCTTACAATTCCCCCATTTCTGTATAATACAGAATGGTAGATAATGTAGCTCTTTTTTATACAAAGACATATAGCAAGAAGACATTAAAAATAAATAAATTATTTATGCAAAACACCCATGTATAAAAGATTATAACCCTAAAAGCTTCATTGAAAATGAAAACCACAACATGTGTATGACATGAAAGATGCAGAGAGTATATATATGTGTCTACATATGTATATATATGTACATATGTATGTATGCATATATATATGTATGTATGCATATGTATGTATATATATGTATGTATGTATGTATGTATGCATATATATATGCATACATACATATGCATACATACACACACACACACACACATATATATATATATATGTCAATGGTTTCATGCAACCCTAAACCCTAGACAGAGATAGCTATGTATATGTACAGTATGTATGTATATATACATGTATATATTTTGTAGCACACCAGTGTTAAAACCCTCAAACCTACTATCAAAAGGAGCAATAAACAGAGTTGGAAAATCCAATTCGTGGATGGGTTGATTTATTGTATGTATGTATATATACATGTATATATATATATTAAATATATGTGTGTATGTTTTACTAATAGATCTTTTACAATTCCCCCATTTTTGTATAATGCGAAATGGAAAATAATGTAGCTCTTTTTATACAGAGACATATAGCAAGAAGACATTAAAAATAAATTAATTATTTATGCAAAACACCCATGTATAAAAGAGTATAACCCCACAAGCTTCATTGAAAATGAAAACCACAACATGTGTATGGTAGGAAAGATGGAGAGAGTATATATATGTGTCTACATATGTATATATATGTATGTATGTATGTATGCATATATACATATATATATCTATGTATGTATGCATATATACATATATATATGTATGTATATATGCATATATATATATGTATGTATGTATGCATATATATGTATGTATGTATGTATGTATGTATGTATGTATGTATGTATGTATGTATGTATGTTTTTCAATGGTTTCATGCAGCCCTAAACCCTGTACACAGATAGCTATAATTCCTCCTATGGTAATGGCTACAATGCCAAAGATATAAAAATATGATGAAAAGGTTGTTTGAATATTCAGTGTTGGTGTATGCACAACCAGGTGAGGTATTCTTATTCTTCTATGGGATAACTATTTTTTTATTCTTTGCATGAGAAGAGTTGATAAGATCTATAAAACCAACTACTTTGAACATAATCTTAATGATTCTCTTTAGTTTCAGATAGATTATGTGTGGTTCTATTTGCAGAAATTAGTAGAATTATGTTCTCCAAAAATGCACAAGCTTCATTGAAAATTTGAGCTACATCACCACAAATAGAAAATTTGTAAAAGACCTACTAGAATAATACTGGACAACCACCAAAGTAATTTTACTTCCAATATGTTAATGCTTTCATACAATGCTAAACCCTACACACAGATAACTACAGTTGCTCCCATGGTAATGGATGGAACACCAAAGATACACATAGACAATAAAAAAAATAGACCAACAATGTACAAATAACCAACCCTAACAATATTTTTTTTATGGAAGAAGAAAGCTTTAAGTGCAATTTCTCCATCCATAGAAAAAAAGAATCTCTTATAAATATGTGAAATGGGTATACGCACAGACAACCAATACAATAGGCCAACATTTAAGTACAATTTCTCTTAAGGTAAAAACTATGTATATGTTATACATATATGTATGTACACATACATACAAATATACATGAATATGTTGTAAACTCGAGCTGCATTGTTTGGGATTAAATATTAAAGAGAAATAGGAAAATTGTAAAAAACCTATAAGGAAAATACTGAAGAATATCATACATTTGATTTGTGAGTATCATCCTAATAGCTCTAACAGTTGTTACATAGACTACTTGTCTTGTACCAATATGTTGCATCATACTCTTTTCCCTATTGTCTATCTTTCACATAATGTGCATAACTTCTAACAGGCGCTTGCTCAGGATGTGACTAGATTTATCCCTGTGCATTTATCATCTTCTACCCATTACCATAGGAGGAATTGTAGTTGAACCTCGTCTGTTTTCTCAATAAAAATGCTTAGGGTTAGTATTTTTCATTGCCCTACATTTATTTTTTTGGTTATCTATTTGCATCTATACTGTTGGATGCATTAACATAGGACCATTTGCAGATTATGAACATGATGGATATAAAATTAGTTTGGCAACTGGTAAGTGTTATTATTTCTAATATCTACTTTATTTGTTCAATTTATCTATTTGAAATTTCAAGCAGGTTCCTCGTCGGCTTGGCTGGCAAGAAGTTTTGTTATGAAATAGCTCTTTTGCAAATTCTCTATTGGGTATGTGTAGGATCATCATGGAAAAAACAGGCCCTTAAGTGGCAAAAAATTCAGAAAAATCAGAGTTAGGCAACTTGACGTAAAAATTTGAATAAGTTATCTATATTATTTCAAAAATATGTAAGAATAGAATTTCTAGCAAATTAAATGTAGTTTTTAAACTACTAGGTTTATTTAAAAAAAATAAAAATTATTTGGTGAAAAAGTGGGGAATTTCAATCGTGAGTACTTAAATTCGGGGGAAAAAATAAGTAGGTGTCAATCCTAACCACAATAAAATGATAATATTTTTTAATAAGATTTTAGACATAAGTAGAGGACTCATGTCTTGATGTGATGCATTATTTTTTGTAATTTTTTTCCAAGTAAATAATTAATTATGATTTTTTTATTCCAACTTTTAAAAAATATATAAACTCGTATGTCTGATCACCTTAACTTGGTCAAAACTTCATGAAATTCAATTTTTTATTTTTTTAATCCTATAGTATGTAAAGCATAGAATGTGATGCATGTTTTGGATTCAAAAAATGTGATACTGTTTGAAAGGTATAAATGTTTTTCAATCAGTCTATGAATGAACACTTTAGTCGTAATTCAAATAGAAAATGAATAATAATTATTTATTAAATTAAAAGTAAAGCATAATTTATATTGGTGGAAAGCTAAGAATCCCCTTTAAAAACCCTTTTCATTTCATCAATTTTGGGTAAAAAAAAAATCATCAGCCACATACCCTACAAATACCCATCATATTGCCACTTTTTGGCCCATCATGATCCTGTATATACCTTATTTGACTGCAAAAATTATTGCCAACTAATGTAGCTTGAATTGTTGTTTAAGCCTATGCCATTGTGGGGAGGCTGTGCAGATTATTGGTGCTCATTGGCTTTATGAGTTCTATTTAATATGGGTTTCATACCAAACAATGTAGCTTCAAATTTGAATTGACAAACCAACTTTTACACAACCTACTTTCCTTCTACGAGAATTTTTAGTGTGGGTTCCAACTCATCTGTGATCTACCTATGATTTTTAGCTTTTCTTTTAATAGTTGTTTTGCAATTTGCCAATTTTTTCTATAATATTTAGTGGGAAATAATGTTGCTTGAATTTTTAATTGATAAACCAGTAAAGGATTTTTCTGATACCTATTTTACAATTCTCTAATTGTCTTTGATATTTTCCTATAAAAGATGTAGGTTGAATCTTGTATCAATATGTTTCAAATTTTTTTTCTACCTATAAGTTCAAATAAATCGACAAGGCATTTTTTACATATAAAGATGTAGGGTCCCCAAAATGCAAATAAGCATCCAGGCTAGATTTTCCCTTAGCCGGTTGGTTGAGAAGGCTTCAAATTCAACCCTTTTGCTAGCTATACTAAATCCAAACTTTAGAGTAGACGATATAGTATAAGCAACCAAAAAGGTTTGAATTTGCAGCCTTCCCAATTGGTTAATTGAGGGGAAAAGTAATTTGGATGTTTCTTATCTTCATAATTTCCAAGCTCAAGAGTTAGATGGTGATAATAAAATATACTATACACAAGTATTTAGATATAGTCCTATGTATATATACACATATATACATATGTACATATGGATACATATATATGCTTATATGTGTGTGTTTGTAAATGTGTTCATAAAGGGGAACTTCAATGCATATATGTACTTAATTAAATTTCTACACATATATACATGCATATATTCTACATTCAAGCTCCATTATTTTCCATTAAATATTATAGCTAGATAGGAAAATCGTAAAAGAACTATTAGGAAAGTACTGAAGCATGATATGTGTTTGATTCTTTAGTAATGGTTGTTGTTTCTTTTGTTATTAAGGCAAGAAAATATATTGATTAATTTTCATTTCCAAAAGAGCCATAGCGGTGTTGCTTTAAAATTATAGTATTGTAAGAATCGTCTTCCTTGGCTCTCTTGTCTAAAAAAATAGAGGTTTACCAAACCACTGTGCTATGGAATATGTAAGTCATTATGCATTGGTATTTTGCATGAATATTTTTTTGATAATATTGAATACCAAGAAACGTAGGCCAAATTTGCAATTAAGGTTGTGATGTTATACACATTTTTGGACAGATTATTGCACCATATGATTCTTGTCATAACATGTAGTAAAATTTAAAATCCGCATAAATACATATATATAGAAAAAATAAAATCCTACATGCACACACATATAAGCATCCTAGAAGATAGAGAGATACATATGAGGGTATATGCATTTGCATTTATTATTTGTATTCTTCTTGATGTATCCCTTGGTGTTTGCGTACCATTAAAGGTGGATTTCTATTCTTCTTGTTGTATCTCATCTTCTTTAAACAATATTAAAAGTGGAATGGTTATAAATTGATATTTGTAAGTTGTGTACCAATTAGCATTTGGATGCTATAGTACACTGATCTTTTTTTTTAATTGTGAAATAGAGTTGTCAATTAGTGAACTCAAATTGTAACATTGTGTCAGTGCAAATAAGCTCATAGTACTATGTCTACGGAAGCAAGCTTTGTGGATGGGTTCACAGAGGCCCCCAATATTGATTTGTTGCCATCCCCTATTGGTCTCTCCATGGAGTCTGGATCTGAGGGTGTGGCCGCCGAACCTTCAGATATTGATTCCCTAAGTATGATTTCATTTTATCTTATACTTGTAAATTTGGTATCATTGTTTCCAATTCTCTTCGCTTCTAGGTTTACATCTACATGGGCCATCTTGAAAAAGCATATAGATGTGGAACTAGATATGCATTCCTATTTTCTAGCATATAAAAGGATTGCTTTGATGTATATGTATATCTGTATGTATATGTATGTATATATATATATATATGTATATGTGTATGTATATGTATATGTATATGTATGTATATGTGTATATATGTCTATGTATATATAAATGTATATGTATGTATATATGTATATGTATATGTATATGTATATGTATATGTATATGTATTTATATGTTTGTATATGTATATGTATGTATATTTATGCATGTATGCATATGTATATGTATATGTGTATGTATATGCATGTATATGTATATGCATGTGTATATGCATACGTGTATGTCTATGGACATGCAAAAAAAATACTACAATATGATAGATTAGATATCAGGACAACAAATTTTGCGCTTTTGCTATGAAATAAATGGCACAATGGCTCTTTTGATAGTGCAACCTAATGAAAGTATAGTTTTTGACACTACAACAATCAATATTTTATATGTATATGTATATGTATGTATATGTGTATATATGTCTATGTATATATATAGGTATATGTATGTATATGGTTATATATGTACTTGTATCTATGTGTATGCATGTATGCATATGTATATGTATATTTGTATGTAAATATATGTGTATGTATATGCATATGTATATGCATATGTCTATGTCTATGTATATGGAAAAATAATTCCTACAATATCATAGATTAGATATGTAGACATCAATTTTTTCCCAATTACTACGAAATTAATGCCAGAATGATTCCTTTGATAATGCATCTTAATCAAACTATAGTTTGTGAGCCTGCAACATTCAATATTGCATTTACTCCACCCACTCACATTTATTTTCCTTTGTTTTTGCCCATTGCGCAACAATGGTAGGATGCATTAAGTCTCACATGAGCACAGACTTACTACCCAACCCTCCTTGTCTCGAGGTTCCCAAGTCCTCTATTTATATTCAAATAGAATTTAATATTTCCTGATGTTTAACCTTTTCTTTTCCTTTTTTGGTCATTCACAAATATTGATTCATATACAGATGGATAGACATATATTTTGTTATATGTTTATGTATAATTACCACTTTCAATGTATGTATGGGTATATATGTATATTAATATATCCTAATGTACTTGAGCTTGTATGTATACTCATAGGATGTATGGGTAAAGTCAAGTTGTGTAGCCCAATCAATTGCTAAATTTAAAAAGGGTAAAAAACAACAACGAAACTATTTCTACTATAGGGAGCATAGAGAGGAAATATCCATGAAGCATAATAAAAAATACTTACAGCAAAGGATAGATACAACAACCACATCTACATGTGAAAATGCTAATAGTTCTCCCTTGCAGAACAAAATTCCAATGGAAAATTCCAACCCTTGTATACAATCTTAGAGGACCTCCCCCGTTGCATGAACACAAGAACAATACCTCAAAGAAATATTCAATGATAGTTATCTTGCTATGGTAAAGAGATTTCAACATCATACAGATGTGCTTTCAAACCTTTCTATTTGCAAAATATGTAGGGAAAGCTACATAGGGATGCACACTCAAATGTTGGGTTCAAAAGCCATATGTGTAAGGTGTTATTCTAAAAAACATTCCCATTGGTTCAGCTCCGCAAATGGAATGGATACAGGCCCACAACCATTGTTACTCAAAAAGTTAACACAAGTTGAAGAGATACTTATTGATAAGGTGGCTCCAATTTTACAGGTCACCCACGCTAGAGGAGGCTAATTTAAATATATTGGTCACATGATAAGCTTCTCTTAAGATATATCTCAATCATCGAAAAAAAATTTCCACACCATCTACAATACCTTGAGGTCATTATCATTCAAAGGAACACTATTGAAGGTGGGAATTATGATTGTTATGTTAATAAACATGATGTCATGGATGCATTGAAATAAAAAATCCAATATGAAAAATACTACAGTGATGTTGAGATTGATGTTGAGGCTCTTAATATGTTACCTGATGTTGTTGTTGATGTGTCCAATTTGTTGCATACAATAGAGAAAGTTTTAGGTGAAGACCTAATGCCATCAACCAAATCAACAAATGTTGGACAAGAAGAAAATGGCTCTTCAAACTTTTCATCATTTATTCCTTGCTTAACAAATGGTAGACGAGAGTTGCAAGCAATAAAATATGTCTTGCAAATTGAAAAAAATACCAGAATATCTTAGCTTGGCCTGAAGTTAGCTCTTCTCCTGTTAATGAATACAACACTAAAGGTTTATTTTCAATGGCCTTTCCAACATTGTTCCCCATTGGAGTAGTGCTTCCCCTTCAACTAAGAAATATTAAAATTCACTTGCATGAATATGCCCTCCACCTAATGAGATATTTTGACCACAGGTTTGGAAAACATGTTAGGTTTAGATATTTTCTCTACAACTTGATTATGAGACATCGTAGCTAATAAAATATCTTTGTTTTTGTTAGAGCGGATCTTGAGGATAGAATCCCTAGGTCATTAAATATTTTGAGGCAACAACTTCAAGCTACTCCTAACCACCAACTAACTAATCAGTTGATGTGATTTGGCATGTCGTTGTGCAACAACCACTCTTTCTAGAGCTCTTGTCAGGACCAACTAACTGCTATGATTGAAAAACTTGGTACACCCACCCTTTTTTCACTTTGAGTTGTGTAGACACAAAATGGGTTGACCTACAAAATGTTTTCTCTGTTGCATCTCGTTTAGCAATAGATCCTTCAAAAAATATGCTAATAGATACTGTTGTTTAGAATCCACATATAGCATCTTTATATTTGCATCATAGATTCTCAATTTTTTGTGAGGAGGTGATCAAAAATATTTTGTATGTAAAATATTATTGGTATAGATGTGAATGGTAGCATCATGGATTTGCACATGTGCATGGTTTTTTATATATTTTAGAAGCTCCTAACATGGATACTCTTGATTGGTCCAATGACCATGATCTTACCATAGCAAAGCACATTTTTGATAGATATGTTTCAGCTTGGAATTTATGTTTCCCTGCACAAATATTTCTTAGAACGTATCATTGCTCTGGAGAAAAATCGTGCTTGCTTACCACGAGCCATATCTTGACCAATGATCCAATCATAGATTATGAAGAGTTGTTAAATACAGTTCAAAGGAACAAAAAATTCTCTGAATATACTTTTTTAAGAAGAAAAGGAGAGCAATTGCAATGTTAGTATAAAGCACCATGGTAGTAACAACTTACCTCTACATTGACATCTAATGCTAACTCTAAAAAATCCTACAAACCAACAAGAAATGATGATCGATTAAATATTCATAACCCAATTATGCTTGCAATTTGGTCTGCCAATGTTGATTTCCAGCCAGTTATTTCTAGGAAAATTGTTTTGAATTATATTTCTAAATATGCAGCTAAATCTGAGAAAATTTCAAAAAATTATCTAGATATGTTGAAAAGAGTTGCAAATAAAAATATAGCTGAGGATAGAGCACTAGTTGCATACCAAAAATTCATGATGAATATGATTTTGGAATGTGACATCTCTACACAGGAGACGTGTCATATGTTACAAAAATTGCCTCTTCTTACTTCAAGATGACACTATGTTTAGTTGAATGTTTGCAAAAAGACATGGTTTCGTATAAACAAAGATGATACTAATGAAGAGTTTCCAACAAACTATATTCATTGCTATATGCAAAGGCCTCCAAAGTTAGCTAATTTATCCCTTATTGACTCATTCCACCTATATACACACTCATAGCAACAAAAAAAGGATAAATGGAAACTAAGGCTCTAGCCTACAATTTTCCTTGTTTACGCGTTATTCAAGACTACTCCTATTGAAGCTACAGAGATATTTGAGGCATTTTTTTGGACTAAAATTATGTTATACAAACCTTTTTGGAACATACAAATAGATATAGGTCTTCAGAAAGAATAGATAATAGAAAATTGGAAACTTTTAAAAATGACTGGTTATCATACTTGGCATGCTAATAGAGTTCCAGTTACATCCACAATTGAAGAATAGGATGATAGTGATACTGGTGATTTGAACCATCATCCTTCTATGGATGAATATGAATGGGAAGTTTTCTCTCAGCTTGGTGCTACTACTAACTTTAGTATAAATCAACTTTAGCTATTGGGTAGGCGTGATTTTGATATGAACCATCCATGGAATGCAAACCATGTTCCTAAAGAACTCCATAATATTGCTTTGCAGTTCATCTCATCAACAAAGGCACAACATGAGCAAGCTATGGTTCAATTCTTTCTTATAGATATGTCAACCCATCAACTTTCACCGAAGTAGCAATTGGCCCTTCAAATAATCCAAACCCACCATATTCAACCTTCACCCAAAGCCCCTCTTCGCATGATTATTCAAGGGATAGCTGGCACTGGAAAATCCTTCCTCATAAATTATATTCAACAACAAATGAACACCTCTTTTGCTAGACGCAATAGTTGCTTGCTCACATTGGCTCCTATAGGTGTTGTTGCATACAACATATGTGCCTCTACAATCCATACAACACTTTAGATTCCCATAAAGGATATGAGTCCTTTGCAAGGGCAGCAATTGACATTATTCCAAGAACAATTTAAGTACATTGGGGTATGTGCAAGATCATGATGGGCCAAAAAGTGGCAATATTATGGGTATGTGGCTGATGACTTTTTTTTACCCAAAATCGATGAAACAAAAAGGGTTTTTAAAGGAGATTCTCAGCTTTCCACTAATATAAATTATTCTTTACTTTGCATGTAATAAGTAATTATTATTCATTTTCTATTTAAATTATGACTAAAGCCCTAATTGATAGGTCGATTGAAAAACATCTATAGCTTTCAAATGGTATCATATTTTTGAATTGAAAACATGTGTCACATTCTATGCTTTGCATACTATAGGATTAAAAAAAGAAAAATGAATTTCATGAAGTTTTGACCAAGTTAAGGTGGTCAGACATACGAGTTTTTATGTTTTTAAAATGGTTGTAATAAAAAAATCATAATTAATTATTTACTTGGAAAAAAAAAAAAAATATGCATCACATCAAGGCATGAGTCCTCTACTTATATCTAAAATATTATAAAAAAAATTATCATTTTATTGTGGTTAGGGTGGTAATGACACCTACTTCTTATTTTTTCCTTGAAATTTAAGTACCAAGCATTGAAATTTCAAATTTTACCAAATAGATTTTTATTTTTAAACCAAACCTAGTAGTTTAGAAACTACATTCAATTTGCTACATATTATATTCTTACATATTTTTGAAATAATATAGATAACTTATTCAAATTTTTACATCAAGTTTCCTAACTCTGATTTTTCTAAATTTTTTGCCACTTAAGGGCCTATTTTTTCCATGATGATCCTGCACATACCCATTGACTACATATTGATCGATGAAATGAGTTTTCAAGGCCTAAAATTGCTATTGAAAATAGATATCCAATTACGCCAAGCATTCCTAAATAAGCAAACATAGCCATTTGGCGGTGTTTCTACGATCCTTGTTGGTGATCTTGCTCAGTTGCCACCTGTCATGGATACACATATTTATGCTTCATCATCATTGGATGTAGCTTTGTGGCACACTTTCATGGTCTCAATAACTGATGACACTATCTTTCACCAAAAAAGAGATAGCCCTTTGCAACAAAAGTTTCATGAAATCCTTCTTCATATAAGAAATGTTGAGGCTCTCCACGATGATTGGGAAGAGCTTATGAAACAAAAAAAAATTCCCTCAACCATGGAACTACAACAATTTGATGTTTCTACACCTTTTTTTGTGACAAATGACTTGGTCACATTCCACAAAAAGAAATTGATCAAATAGTTAAATCTACCAATAGCCATTAGCATTGCTCAGATGGCTCAACAGTAGGCATCTGATCATGGAGATGATTACCAGCTTCTCCCAAAATTGCTACTTTGTGTTGGTGAATAGGTGATGCTCACTATGAATTTGTAGATTCAAGCTAGCCTTGACAATAGATCCCTAGTGTTGTTATGGCTATTGTGTACAGTCTAGATTCGAAACTGCCAAACCCACTTGACTATGTTGTTGTTCACTTCCAAAATTACATTGGCCCACCATGGGACCTAGAAAATCTGAGACACATCCCCATCCTAGCTATAAGTCAGGGGATTTGAACACAAATTCCACTCACTATGGCATGGGAAATCACAATACATAAAGTACATGGCTTAACATTTGATAGAGCAACAATAAACATAGGTACCAAAGAGAGGCAAGGGTTGACTTTTACAACTATTTCACGTGTAAAATCAATTGAAAGACTTCGTATTGATCCACCTTTCTCATTTGAGAGATACTATAGGCTTGGCACCAACAAGTACACTACTCGTTGCCACAACAAAGAAACACACCTCAAGCAATTGCAGGCCTTTCTAAGTGCTTCTGGTTCTAGCTGATAGGCTGACAAACAAAAAAGGCTCCAAGATAATTATTCTTGCATCTACCTCAGCTTGTGTGTCATCGCCTCTTCAAAAAATTTCTAAGTTGTATCTTTAAAAACCATACCAAGTAATAATTTGTGTAAAATGGGTATAGTGCCAAAGATGCACAAAGATACCATGCACAAATAACTAGACACCACAACTTGAACAAGCCAATTCCATGTTTTTATGATTTTGTTCTATTAAACTACCGACTTCTTTGCCTAAGATTTCATTGTGTGATGCTTTTACTATATGCCATTCAAACCAATACACTCTTTTGTATATTCCATTTTCCCATCTTTGTTTAAGTGTTTCAAAATTCCATGAAGTCAATTATTTATTGGTGTACCTACAATTATCTTACAACTGATTTTAACATACAATTATAGTTGTTACACATTAATAGATATGCAAATACAAACAACTCCAGCGGTCTAAGATGCATAAAGATTGGAACCAAAAATAACTAGAAAACAAAATTTATATAAGTAAATAACATCTTTGCAACATTCCAATATATTAACCTTTATATCCACATGTTTTAGATGCATTCTCAAAAAAAATTGTCTTCCATTTGATTAAGAAGTTTGAAATCCTCCAATGATGTTGTGTTTTCTATTCTGACAACCTATATACATTGACTTCTCACATACCTCCTCCGTGAATTCCTTCCACAAATTTAAATGTCTTCCTGTTCTCTTTTGTATTCACTTTATTTGATTCAAATTGCTACAAATGTTTACCTATGTACAATTTTTTTTTACTGTTGTCTCCCTGTTTCACTGTTCCTGTATATTACATTCATAAATATATAGTGTTGTGTACATTGATTTTCTTTTCTATGATACATGATAAAATTGCATGTTATTTTTCCTGGCTTGCTTGAGCATGTCCACAATGAGCATGGAGTTTATTTCCTTGATGGTTTCCTCATTGTGCCTCGTTCAACAAACACAAAATGGTAGGTGTTTTCTCATATGCCAGTTGATAATATTCATTGTTCTAATATAACGATATCAACTATTTTGGTTGCCTTGTGAAACGACAAACTGTGGTGTTTTTTTCATAGCAAACCTCTCAAAGAAACTGATATGCACCTCCCTTGCATGTTGGTTTGGGGAGGTCTACATTTGTCCCTGTCTGTAGCTTACAACACCTTTGCTACTATTCTTGTGGTGGGCCATTCCACAATGCCTTTTTTCCATTCCTTATCTAATTTCACACATGTATTCTGATATAACAATATGAAATGTTGCTTTGTAGTTGTATGATGTTGCACTCAGTACAAATATAGATCAACAAGAAAATATGCAACCCATGTATTCAACAATTGGTGCCGAAAAGACACCCACGGCTCTAATTGTAAACAAGGTTTGTTTTACATATTTATATTTTCCTATTTTATACAATCAATTTTCCCCTCCCTCCATGGCTACATACCCTCTATATATTTGTTGCTTTATATAAACAATCATGCATATAGTTTTACATGTACTTGACTACAATATTTATTCTCTTTATGTTATATCTTAAAACCACATTAAACATATTAATACAAGATAAGAAATTTGCATAAGAATTGAGTTGTGAGTTAAAAATTCAACTTATACTCTTTTCTAGTCAACCTAAATGAATAAATAAATTCTAAAAGATCTATTAGAATAATACTTCATAGCCAGAAAACTACTATTAATTTGCAATTGCTCCTATGTTAATGGCTATAACATGAAAAGTGCGCAGAGATGCCTGCAAACAAGAAACGAATAGTAGGGTATAGACTATCGATGTCCATATTTCCTGGCAACAACAACATTTAACTATAATTTCTCAATGAAGGTTGAAGCTTTTTATTTGAATGGAATGGTGACACATATGTAGACACATATATACATTTTGTGTATCTTTGGTGCTATACACATTTTCTACAATTAGCCCCTTCAAATCCCTCTAATTGATTTCACTTCAAATCCTTACAAAGAGGACACTATAGATTCTAAATGGCTACATAATTTATTCTTCCCTTTTCCTATATAGATTTGCACATTCATTAAGCTGCCATGGTTTTCATTTTGCTTTGATTCCCACCTTATTTTTAGTGTGCTAACAAATAGAGGAATTGTATAACAACAGCTGCATTATCTGCCATTGAGTATTATAGAAAAATGGGGAAATTGTAACAGAACTATTAGTAAAACATACATACATATATTTATCCATACATACATATATATACAGGTGCAAGTAGACATGCATTAATATTTTCAAAGTCTTCAAAGTATATTTTCCTTAACCATCCTATCCATGTCATGTGATGATATGCATTTTCTTTCATTGTACTTGTTTGTCTTATTCTAATGCCATTTTTTCAATTTCTCTATTACTCTATACTATTTAGTATGATGCAACACATGTGGAATTTTTAGTGAGGTTTGAGGAGTTATACTCTTTTTTACATGGGTGTTTTGCATAGATGATTAATTTATTGCTAATTTATTCTTGTTATATATTTTTCAATAGGGCTTCCATCAACCCAACCATGATAAGGATTTACTGTCTAATAGCTCTTTTCTAATTTGTGCTTTTAGAAAATAGACAGAACTTGTCTAGGGCTTTTATTGATAGCCTGGAGCTTACCTCCTAAAAAAGGGATCTTCCTAAATCTTCCTCATTGGTCAATAGACACAGATAACCAGAACCATAAACCAATGGCAAACAAATTACTAACCCTCAACATATTTTCTAGGGAAAGAAAGGACATTTAATTGTAATTCTTCCATCCATACATAACCATAATCTCTTTCAAATCTCCACAATGGGTATAATGACAAAGATACAAACATTTGACAATTAGAACACATAGACAATAAATTAACCATCTATGCAAACTACTCATCTAGCACGACGTACAATATATATATATATAGATACATTGCATCTATATATATAGATATATACATATATATATTATATATATATGCATGTATATGTATACTACATTCCATGTATATCTACATGGATATATACATGTATAGGTATACTGGGTACTTTTCATTAATGATTAATTTATTGTTCATGCCTTTCAATCTCTTCTTATTGTTCCTTTTGATAGCAGGTTGGATGGTTTTAACACACGTGTGCTGCAAAATCTGTGAGGAAGTATATTGTTTAAATTTAATTTTCAAATGACTCATTGAATCTATTGAACTTTATATCTTTAACTGAGGTGAAATAGATTTTGGGAACCTAAATGCTTGCTCTAGAACTTCTAGGGTTTTTCATCTAAAAGGAGAGATATTTAGGTCCAAAATGCTTATGTAACACTCAAATTAGGATGTATTCAATGTGATATGATGTAAATGATCTTGAATAAATGCAATTGACTGATTAGAATGAACTAAAATGAATGGAAAAATGCAATTTAAGCTATGTTTGAAAACACATTATGATATGCAAATGACTATGAAAATGAAGAAATTAGGCATAATAGAAGGTACATGGGTAAATATAAGTGCACCTAGATGAAATATGAGTTGTTTGGAGTGTCTAGAATGCTAATGAATTTTATTGATTTTTCAGAGTGGGACTCATTCGCCTAGGGTGGCAAATCGGTCCTCCTATTGATGAAAAACTGTCAAGAGCTAATTTATGTCTACCAAGATATGAAATCTGACAAATTTTAGGTTTCTAGTCCTAAGGTGGGACTCATTTTCCACAGGTTGCAAATCACTCCTCTCCCAAATTTCTAAAAATCCAGGAGACAACTCTGCAACACCAGATCTGGGAATGTCTGGTTGTCGGGTTATTGAAGTCAAAGTTGCAAAAAACAGACAAATAAGTCTCTCCAAGCTTGAATTTGACTTGAAGTACCTATTTGACATGAAAATAAATCTTCAACACCCTATATCCTATCAAATCTGCAAATAAAAGGGCTGCAAATACACAAGAAAAAGGGGAAAAATGATTAGGGTTAGTGAATAGGGGTTTGCCTTGGTCAAACCCCGCATTTGGTAATTAAACCCTTGAAAAGATAATGAAATGCAAGAGAAAGATAAAGGAATAAAATGCAAATTATATCCACTCTCCTAACTCTTGATCTTGTAATTCTGAAGTAATGTCAATCATAGCTTCAAAGTGCTTGGAAAGTGCTTTAGATGTTGATGTAAGATTCTTGAATGTGTTGTGTGATTGAATGCTTGAATGAATTGATTGTAGGAGATTATGGGAGGATGTAAAATGAGATGAAAAATCCCTATTTATACAATTCTTGTGCCTTACTATTCGTTCATACCTCATCATAGGCCGACATCAAGTGGTTTTGAATAAAATCCTGAAAGGAAATTTGAAATATTTTGAATTTGGGAGCAAGGGGGACTCATTCGCCACCCATGGTGAATGGGTCCCACCTAGGACCTAAAAAGAAGATTCTAGAATAATGTTGTATTTAATGTTATTTGTTGGGATAACATTAAAAAATACACTTAATTACAACTTATGAGGGCATAAAGAGACAAAGTAAAGCATGAGAAGGGTATAAATAGTGAAAATATGCATATAAGAGCATGAAAGCTTGTTACAAGACTTTACAACACTTCAAAATAGGGCTTTTTGATGAGTGATAAGGTGGTTTTTAGGCAAATTGCATTAAATATAGTCTAGAAGAATGTAGAAATGTCTTACAACACTTCACAACACCTTCACAAGATGTCGTTCTTTAAGTTTTAGTACCTAAATAAGCATGTTCAAGCCATGATACAACATAAAATCAAAGCAACATAGTTCCAAAACTATGAAACAAGACCTGAAAGGCCATGAAAATGACAAGGGGCCATTTTTCTATGGCACATTTAGCCCCTACTTTAGTGAGAGGATGAACCTATTTCAAACTCACACTAAAGTAGCCATGAAAATCGAGGGGAGGGTTCAAATGCACTTACACTAGCAAGATGGATTGACAATGATCAAGCCCCTAGGATTAAGATCCCATGAAAAACTAGGCATAAGAACAAAGGAACAAAGAAGTGTTGAAATGAATTGGATGAAGCTTCGATCATCAATCCAACTAGTTTTGAAAAGAGATCTAGTCTAATTGTTTGAAAAAGAGAATGTGTACTCACTCTAGGGCCATAGAACTAGTTGTCTGTGGGGTGAGAAGGCCCAAAAAGTAAGATACATACGCTAGTTGGTATGCACTCACAAACACAAAAGTGGCTATGGGGAAAATTCATGCCGCTAGTTGGGCTTCCCGCTCAACCATGTTAAAGCTATACCTATTCGATAACTTTAACAAGGCACCACAAAGAAAAAGAAAATGTAAATGCTAAACAATATGACACTACAAACATGCAAGTTGTGTTATGCAAGGTGGCCAAGAAATGCAACAATATAAAATGTAAAAATGTAATGTGAAAGATTGTTCAAAGGAGTCTTGTTTAGTTCATGTAAGGTCAGCCACTTAGGGAACATTGTGTCTAATGTCTCCAAGAGAGGACTAATCAAAAAATAGTATATTCACAACTTAGGGGATGCAGTGCATCACATCAAACCACAAAGAGGAATGCAATATGCTGAGATAGGTCACACTTATGAAGGACATCACACCCAATGTCATCCACAAAGTAACAAACACATTATGTAAATGACAAGGCTACATTAAGAAGCATGAATGCAAATGGAATAATGGTATTGTATGCCCCTACTTTAAAGGAGTTGCTACACATCATTCTATGAGAAATTACTTGAAAGTAGAGAAGAAAATAAAATGCAAAAAGAAAATAGGACATGAGAGCCAACCTACAAAGCTTTATGCCAACTCATATGTTTTGAAGTTAGGTTGTGTCATGTCAAGGAAAAAAATGAAAAACAAAGAAAGGGAGTTGCCCCCTAGAAAATAAAATACACCAAACACATAAGGGATCTATGGATTTTGGGTTAGTATGCTCGTTGCTGCAATGTTTTTATGAAAGAGCACAAAACTGTCATCATTCCCCAAATACACATAGAATTGGCAGAATGACACAAAGAGAGTGAAAAAAAAAGAAAAACAAAGTCCATTTTGAGTCAACATGGAAGAGACATTGTGGTCTCAACACCTTGCATCGTTCCCAAAAGGAAAACACAAGAAAAAAGAAAACAGAAAGGAAAAAGAAAATGAAAAATATATTGGGTCAACATGAAGGAGACATTTCAGTTTCAATGCCATGCATCATCCCCAAAAGGAAAAAAACAAGAAAGGAAAAAGGACCATTTGGGTCAACATGGAAGAGACAGAGGGTGTATCTATGCTTTGCATCATCCCCAAAAGGAAAACACAAAACAAAAATGAAAAAGACAAGGACTATTTGGGTCAACATGGAAGAGACATAGGGCATCTCTATGTATTGCATCATCCCCAAAAGGAAAACACAAAACAAAAATGAAAAGGACAAGGACCATTTTGGTCAACATGGAAGAGACATAAGGCATCTCTATGCTTTGCATCATCCCAAAGAGGAAAGCACAAAACAAAAATGAAAAGGACAAGGACCATTTGGGTCAACATGGAAGAGACATAAGGATTCTCTACGCTTTGCATCATCCCCAAAAGGAAAACACAATTTAACAAAAATGAAAAGGAAAATGACCATTTGGGTCAACATGGAAGAGACATAGGGCGTCTCTACACTTTGCGTCATCCCCAAAAGGAAAACACAAAACAAAGCATGATGAATAGAAGAATAATACAAATAGAGGAAATGGACAAAGAAGGAAAACATCAAACAAACAATATGGGGGAACACGATACACACATGAAAGAAAAGAAAAAGGACAATTAATGCAGATGTAAGTCAACCATCAACTAAGTTATTGGTTTCTCAATCTTGGATAGACAAGTGAAAAAAATAAATAACATGGTTAAGAGACAAAAAAAAATGCATTACAAGGACCAGGCTAACAATGTCTTGCCCCCCCATAAAGTGGAAATGCAAGAATGAGCTGATATGGGTGATGGGAAAGGATCATGCAATAGTGAGAATAAGAAATTATACAACTATGGAATGACAAAAGGGATGGAGATTGGTTTAACATATGACGGGGAAATAGTTAGTATTAGTGAAGTGATACTCATCCAGTATGTCTTTCAATGTTCAAAATTCTTCCATTTGATGTCCAAGGATACAATGATATTTGCAATAAGGTATATGAGAATCATCAGGGAAAATGACCAACCTATTAAAAGGTGGTGAATGTATAAGACCTTTTTTTAAAAGCAGTTGAAGCCTCCTTTCACATTCAAGTGGAGGATGTGTAGGAAAATTAATCTTCTTTAATTTGTATGGTTGTTTGCATTTACTAGGTTCTCCTTTGTCATGAATAGAAGGAGGAAGGGGACCCAAAGGGATTCTAACATCCTTTTTGTTAGAAGGAGATAATGGTTGTTCACATGGAAGGAGAATGTTCAAGTTAGGAGGAGGATTCAATACCATTGTACTAGCATCCCATATTCTCCTAAGTTGAAGAGGATGTCTGTCAAGATGAGAAGGATCTTGATATCCTAGTCCTATTGTATGTGCTTCAGTTGATTGTTGTTCAAGAAGTTGATGGATGCCATGTTCATGTTTTGTGTCACAACCTTGTTTACTTCAAGGTTAATAGGAATGTTTGTGACTTTGTGCTCATAGAATGGTTGGAATTGTGGTGGTTGAGAGGAACTAGGTCAACTTGAGGGAGGAACCATAGGCCCTATGTTGATTTCAGGATGTAAATAAGAAAAGTGATCAGGTTGTGCAACAATAGGAAGTTATTGTGATCTCATAGAGGGGTAAAAGGTTACATTTGCTTCTAGGTTGTCAAGGAAATCATTGTAGAACGTGTTCATGCTAACATCATCTTCTCCAATGATGTCTACATCATGGAAAGGAAAATAATGAGGAGTTAAAGGAGCAAGATATTGTTCAAGGTCATTAAGGTCACAATAAAAGGTACAACTGGACATATCTACTAATGATTTTAAATATTTCCAAAACTTATTGAAAGAAAATACCATGATGCTAATAAAGTAAGATGCAATAAATGAGGAAAAATGAAGAAGCTGTAAATGAAAATAGAATACAAGAATAGAAAAGTGTAATGTAGAAAAATGCCAAAGAGATTGTAAAAATGCTATTTTAGAACTACAGAGGGACTGATTCACCTTGGGTGGCGAATGAGTCCTAGGATGCAATTATTTTGTGGTTTTTCATAATTTTAAGAGTGATTTAAATGTTCTACAGAATGCAATTACAGATTAAAAATGCATTATTTTACTTTTTCCAATGAAATTGAATGCAAAAATGAAAATGAAATGAATGTTTCACTAATGCAAAATGAAAGGTCCTAGAATGCAATAACAAATCAATGCCCTAATTGAATGCTAATGCAAATGGAAACTAGGATGCGAGATATGAATGGAATCATAAATTTAAAGTGTTCAAAAGTTAGGTTCAACAAAATGTGATAGATTTTGGGAACCTAAATGTTTGCTCTAGCAGTTCTAGGGTTTTTCACCTAAAAGGAGAGAGATTTAGGTCCAGAATGTTTATGTAACACACAAATTAGGATGTATGCAATGTGATATGATGCAAATGATCTTGAATAAATGCAATTGAATGATTCGAATGAACTAAAATGAATGCAAAAATGTAATTTAAGCTATGTTTGAAAACACATTATGATATGCAAATGACTATGAAAATGAAGAAATTAGGCAGAACAAAAGGTACAAGGGTAAATATGAGTGCACCTGGATGAAATATGAGTTGTCTAGAGTGTTTGGAATGCTAATGAATTTTATTGATTTTTCACAGCGGGACTCATTTGCCCAAGGTGGCGAATCAGTCCTCCTACTGATGAAAAACTGTCAGGAGCTAATTTTTGTCTATCGAGATCTAAAATATGACAAAGTTCAAGTTTCCAGTCCTAAGGTGGAACTCATTCACCATAGGTGGAAAATCAGTCCTCTCCCAAATTTCTAGAAAACTAGGAGACAACTTTGCAACACCAGATCTAGGAATGTCTGCTTGTCGGGTTATCAAAGTCAAATCTGCAGAAAATAGAAAAATAAGTCTCTCTAATCTTGAATTTGACTTATGTTGACTTGAAGTACCTAGTTAAAATGAAAATCAATCTTTAACACCTTATAACCTATCAAATCTGCAAACAAAAGGGCTAAAAATACACAAGCAAAAGGGGGAAAATGATTAGGGTTAATGAATAGGGGTTTTCCTTGGTCAAACCCCACTTTTGGTAATTAAACCCTTGAAAACATAATGAAATGCAAGAGAAAGATAAATTAATAACATGCAAACGATATCCACTCCCCTAACTCTTGATCTTGTAATTTTGAAGTAATGTTAATAACAACTTCAAAAGTGCTTGAAAAGTGCTTTAGATGTTGATGTAAGATGCTTGAATGTGATGTGTGATTGAATGTTTGAATGAATTGATTGTAGGAGATAATGGGAGAATGTAAAATGAGATGAAAAATCCCTATTTATACAATTCTTTTTCCCTACTATCCATTCATACCTCATCACAGGCCGACATCAAGTGTTTTTGAATAAAATCCTAAAAGGAAATTTGAAATATTTTGAATTTGGGGCCAAGGGGGACTCATTCACCACCCATGGCGAATGGGTCACACCCAGGACCTAAAAATAAGTGTCACGAATAATGTTGTATTTAATGTTATTTGTCAGAATAACATTCAAAAATGTAGTTAATTACAACTTATGAGGGCATAAAGAG
The DNA here is from genome assembly GCA_007258455.2 of Sequoia sempervirens. Classification (NCBI taxonomy): domain Eukaryota; kingdom Viridiplantae; phylum Streptophyta; class Pinopsida; order Cupressales; family Cupressaceae; genus Sequoia; species Sequoia sempervirens. The sequence continues at coordinate 30,894 of VDFB02378065.1, forward strand.
ACAAAATAAAGCATGAGAAGGGTATAAATAGTGAAAATATGCCTAGAAGAGTGTGAAATCTTGTTAGAAGATTTTACAACACTTCAAAATAGGGATTTTTGATGAGTGAAAAAGGTGGTTTTTAGGTAAATTGCATTAAATAGAGTCTAGAAGAATGTAGAAATGTCTTACAACACCTTCACAAGATGTCGTTCTTTAAGTTTTAGTACCTAAATAAGCATGTTCAAGCCATGATACAACATAAAATCAAAGCAAAATAGTTCCAACACCATGAAACAAGACTTAAAAGGCCATGAAAATGACAAAGGGCCATTTTTCTACAACATAGTTGATACACTGATTGTTTGAAGCTTCTATTTGCTAAGAACAATCCTCTAACAATGCAACTGAATAAACCTATTTTCTTGCATATTTTGGACCACATATTTATAATATCAGAATGCCTATTCTCACAATGCAACTAAATCAAAAATATTTTCTTACATATTCTGGTGTATAATTTCCCACATTGCTACATTCTCTGTTATGTGCATCTTTCAAGCATTCTAATTTATTTAAGTGGAAATCCTTAGAAATAGGCTATTGTACATTGTTAATCACTACATAAGTTATTCTTCTCTTTGCATATATAAATTTGCACATTGATTTAACTACTTCTTTGTACCATCCTAAGAAATAGAGTAATTGTATATGCTAAGTGTTTGCTCGCCCAAGGTCTAATGCATTTGGTTTGTGTTGTACTATGGCGGTGGACAAAGTAAATGTGGTTGGTCGAGAAGAGAATGCAATATTGAATGTAGCAGTGTGGGAAAGTGTATTTTGATTAAGTTGCATTACATGTATATATATCTATACATGCATATATATATATAGATGTAGACATGCATATATATATATATATATATATATGTTCACATGTTACCATCCAATATATGTATACATGTATATTTATGTATGTAAATCCAATATTGAATGCTGGCATCTCGGAGAGTATACTTTCATGAAGTTGTATTCTCGAAAGACCCATTGTGGTGTTGCTTTGATAACACGCTATTGTTAAATTCATTGTGTTTTGCTCCGTATTTTGTCAGGTTGGAGGCTATTCAAACTATTGGGCTATGTAATCAGTAAGCCATTTTTCTTGGGTATTTTGCATAAATTATTAATTTATTGTTTATATCTTTTGTTCTCTGCTTATTTTTCCTTTTTATAGCAGGTTTCAGGGTTTGAACACTAATGTGATGCGTAAGTTCCAAATTGTTCAATGCTCCAACAAATAGATCCAATCCTCCTTCTGGTTCTCAAGCATAACCAACAATACATGTAAGTGCAAAACTTCTCCATAATCAATAAATAGACCTCATGACCACCTTGCAAATATTTTTTTTAATAAAAGAGGGGTAAAAGCTTTTATTAATCAACAAAAGAGGTACAGAGCATTAAGCAAAAGAAAATCCCAAAGGGCCACAAGACAACAATCAAGAGATCAAGGATCATTAATACAACATTTAACATCCTCAGCAACCCAACTCTCCAAATCCTGGGAAAGGTCCCTCGGTAAACTATGCCAATCATCCACCAACCATGTCCCATTCTTCTCAGAAGCCCATTTTTCCAGCCCATCATCCACCTTATTCCATTCGCGAGGGATATGGGAAAAAGTGACTGAATCTAGTAAATCTCCGAGGTTGGCAATTTGTTTTTCCACCACTGCCAAATGCCAACTAATAGCATCAAAATGTCATTTATTTATCAATTCGACCACCACCTGAGAATCAGATTCACATATAATATGTTTCCAGCCAAGAGTGCATGCCCTCTTCAAGGCTGAAAGAATTTCCAAGGCCTCCATGAGGTTCTTAGAGTGTTGCCCCTTACACTCTGAGAAAAAGAACACAACCACCCCAGAACTATCTCTATCCACCCCACCAATACCAGCATGCCCAGGATTCCCTCTTGAAGACCCATCAGTGTTGATTTTCAAAACCCTAGTGGGAGGAAGCATCCAATGCCCTCCTTTGAAGACCTTCCCCCTAGAGTATCTTCCCTGCCCGATCTTGGGCCTTCCAGTACTTCCAATAGTAATCTCCAACTTCTGAATTACTCCAATATCCCCAACATCTCTTGTAGAGCCCTGAGAATGTGAGCCCAAACTTGGCCCACCAATAACTTCCTGTCCAGAAAAATCCTTGGTTACGCTCCAACCAAATTTTCCAAATAATTAGACTAGGGCCAATAGGCCAAGCAGTGCGCAAAAATGAAGTCTTTGCCATGGTAGATCTAGTATTTTTCCAGAGCTCACCAAGAGAAGAAGGGTGCTGACACTGCATATTCTAGGCCCCCCACCAGAAGTGCCAAATATTCCTAGCAAAGGGGAATTGAAAGAAAAGATGAGAAGTAGTCTCAACATCTTTGAGACAAAGAAAGAAAAGAGAGGGACCTTGGAAACCCCACTTGCAGAGGTTATCCCAAGTCAAGAACCTACCATACACCACTAGCAAAGAGAAGAAATTGAATTTTGGCCATAAGAATTTATTCCAAATGTTTCTCCACTAAGGAACCTCAGCACTGCCTAAAGTCTGTCTATCCAAAGCATGATACCCTAAAGCTACATAGTACTTCCCTTTAGGTTCTAGTACCCAAGCCAATACATCCCTCTCTGGAAGTGAACAACACACTCTATTAGCTAAAATGGAGGACAAATCCTTCCTATCCTCCAAAGATCCACCCAAAGGCCACTCTTGCATAGCCTTCCACTGATAAATGATAGTCTACCCCAATACCTAAGGCATTTTGAAATCCATCACTCTGCTCCAACCAGCTTGAACAAAAATCCTGCATAAAACCCCCAAGTGAGGATGTGAGGAGAGGATAGGCGGTAAGCCATCCGAAGAGTCAAGCTAGAAGAGAGCGTCAAAACCTCTATTGCAGATCTAGAATAGGCCTTGTTTAACCAGTGGAGCTCCCCTCTTGAGAGTTTCCCAGATAATAGAGCCTCTTCCTAAAAGGCTAAAGCGAGGAACCTCAGCGCCATCCACCTCCCCAAGATATTTGAAGGTAAGGATCTTAGCCTAGGTTTGATGTTGATGTGAACAACACCTACAATACAACTTAGTAGCCAAATCTCGTCCATTCCAATCCGCTCTACGCAATCCCAAGCCACCTTCCTGTTTCGGCCTACAAAAAACTTCCCACTTAATTAGGCTCCACTTTCTCGAGAGGAGATTACCCAACCAAAGAAACTTCCTACAAAGCCCCTCAAAATCCTTGATGAAACTTGAAGGAGCAGTCATAACAAAAAATCTGTATATAGGGAGAGCTTGCACAACAACTTTAATAGAGTGACTCTGCTCACTGTTGATAACCATCTATAGGTCTAATGGCAAACCAATCCTCAAAATTTATCAATCACCTCCTACCAAAAATGCCTGGGAGGTGGGTGAACATCTAGAGGGATACCTAGATAGGTAAAGGGAAGCTGTTATGAAATATCTTGCACAATAGAAGAATATGAAATGAAATATGCTGCAAATACTTGATAATAACTGAGAATAACAAGCCACTTCAAGGGGGAAAACCTCCAAATATCTCTAATGAGAACCCACTTCACACTTGATGATGAAATAAGACTCATAACCTCCTATATATACCTATTTATGCCAAGGATATCACCTAGGCCAACTTAGACACACTTATATAAGACTTAGGCTGACCTAAACAACTAAATAACAATATAGTAATGATAATATGACTTAATAGAGAGTTAAGATAGCCACAAGCTGACTATTCATAACTCGATGTACCATAATATTAAGGGCGTAGCATGCCCCCCTTCTTCAAAGAATCATTGTCCTCAATGCTAATCAAGTTTGGAAACTTTTGAATGAACTCCTCATCTTCCCATGTTGCATCTTCAACTGGTAAATTCTTCCATTGGATGAGATACTCGGTGATAGTTCTATTCCTCAGCTTCTTTGTGCATGTTTGACGAATGCACTCTGGTTCCAAAATGATTCTTCCTTCTTCATCCAGCTCGAGAAGTGTTGTTTGAGTGGGAATATTATGCCCAATTACCTTCTTCAAATAGGAAACATGAAAAACTGGATGTATCTTTGTTGTTGGTGGCAACTCAAGCTTGTAGGCAACACTACCGATCTTCTACATGATTTGGTATGGACCATAATACTTTGGAGACAACTTATTATTCTTTCTTTGCTGCTTTTGTGAGATTTTCTTATAAGGTTGCAATCACAAGTAGACCCAATCCCCAACTTCAAAACTTCTTTCACTATGATGTTGGTCTTCCTATTGTTTCATTCGATTTTGTGCCATGGCTAAATTCTCCTTGAGTCCTGAAAGTACTTGTTGTTGATGAAGCAAGTGGTCTTCTACTACCTGAACTCTTGGGGACACCTTAATTGATGATGTGATGGAAGGAGGATGATATCCATAAAGTTCCAAAAATGGAGACATTTTTTATGAGCTATGAAAAGAAGTTTTATACCACCATTCCACAAGTGGTAGCCAATCTACCCACTGGGACTGTTTCTCTGAAGTGAAACAACGTAGATATCCTTCCAAACACTTATTAACAACCTCTGTTTTCCCATCTGATTGAGGGTGGTATGAAGAGCTAAGAGCCAATTGAGTACCCAAACATGAGAATAAATCTTTCCAAAAGTGACTAGTGAAGATAGGATCACGATCACTAACAATAACTTTAGGTGTACCATGTAGCTTTGGATATTCTCCAAAAATTTAGCCAGTGACTTGCTGTAAAAGGATGTGCTAATGCAATGAAATGTGCATATTTAGGAGCCGATCAACTACCACCATGATGACATTATGACCTTTAGATTTGGGAAGCCCTATGATGAAGTCCATGGATACCTCTTCCCAACACTGGCTAGGAATCAATAAGGGTTGCAAGAGACCTGGTGTCTTAATTGTCTCCCCTTTATACCTTTGACACACCAAACATTCAGCCACAAATTTTTGAACATCACCCTTTAGCCCTTCCCAAAAGAAATCTTGCTTGACTCGATGATATGTCTTCAAAAATATTGAATTACCACCCACTAGAGACTCGTGCAACTCTGTGAAAATCTTGATTTTAAGGTTAGAATTCTTGCAAAGATACAAACGCTCTTTATACCAAAGAGTATCTCCCTTCCAACAAAACGTATATGAACTACAAGGATCACTTTTTAATTGCTCGATGAGATTACTTGTTGCAACATCATTTTTCCAGTTTGCTTTGGCTTCTCCACCCAATTTGCTTGTAATATTGAAAGGGCACACAATAAGGCTTCATCTTTGTCATCCTTCCTTGACAGTGCATCTGTGACAATATTTTCTTTCCCTTTCTTATATACAATCTCAAAGTCATAGCCTGACATCTTAGTGACCCATTTTTGTTTCTCTTCAGAAGATAGTTGTTGTTCCAAAAAATATTTTAGGCTATCATGATTTGTATTAACCTTGAAATGTCTACCCAATAGATAAGGCCGCCATTGCTTCACTGCATGGAGTATTGCTAGCATTTCCTTCTCATAAATAGGTTTTAGTTGATTCTTACCTTTTAATTGACGACTCTGAAAAGCAATTGGCCGACCTTCTTGCATGAGCACTGCTCCTATCCCATTTCCAAAAGCATCACATTCCACAATGAATTCCTTGGTGAAGTCAGGAGTGGCAAAGTACTGGAGTTGTACACATAGCCTCCTTCAATCTCTCAAATGTTGTATTGGAAGACTCGTTCCAATGAAAAGAATCCTTCTTCAATAGAGTGGTGAGAGGTGCTGCTATACTACCATAATTCTTCACAAATCTTCTATAGTACCATGTCAATCCCAAGAATCCTCTCAGTTTCTTAATGGTTTTTGGAATAGGCCATTCCATGATAGCCTTAATTTTGTTAGGGTCCACCTTTACTCCTTCATGTGAAACTATGTGTCCCAAATACTCCACCTCTATAAGACCAAAAGCACACTTGGATGGCTTAGCATAGAGTTTATGATCTTCAAGTATTTGTAATGCTTGGTCCACATGTTGCAAATGTTCTTCCCAAGTCTTGCTATAAATCAAGATATCATCAAAGAATACTAGCACAAACTTTCGCAAAGAACTTCTTAAAAAATGGAATTCATCAAACTTTGGAATGTAGATGGTGCATTATAAGACCACAAATGACATCACCAAAAATTCATAATGACCCTCATGAGTCAAATGTTGTCTTACAAATATCTTCCTCAATGAATTTGGTGATAACCAGATCTAATATCTAACTTATAAAAAACATAGCTCCATTAATTCATCTAGCAAATCATCAATGAATGGGTGGAAACTTATCTTTAATGGTGTACATGTTGAGCACTCTATAATCTAGACACATGCGCCAAGTATCATCCTTCTTACGTACCATCACCACAGGTGAGGAGTAAGCACTTTGGCTATGCCGATGATTCCTCCTCTAGCATCTATAAACAATTTTTCTATCTCACTCTTTTGTATGTGTGGATACCTATAAGGCCTGATGTTCGGTGGTTGGCTCCCTGGGACTAACTGTATGGCATGATCATGATCCCTCTTAGGAGGAAGTCCTTTAGGCATATCTCCAAGAACAACTGAGTGACAATCAATTATAGCTTGCAAATATGGATGAGTAGGAGTATTAGATTGAAAGACTTCTAATGAACATAGTTGGGCCACAAATCCATCCACTCCTTTCTTAAGTAACTTTTGCATTTGATGAGAGCTTACCATTTGTGGAGATTTTTCCTTTAACCCTCTTAGCTCTACTAGCCTTCCTTCTGATTAAAATCTCATGAATAGTTCTTGGAAGTTCATCTCAATTGTTCCTAATGTAGTAAGCCATTGTACTCCCAAAACAATATCTGCTACACCCATGGATATCACATACATTGGGGTATCAAGTTGATAATCTCCCATGGATAATTTAATGCTATGAAACTTCCCTGAACAACTTAACTGTACCACCATCTGCAATCAAAACTTGAAACTCTAGAGCTGGATATATGAAACAATTTAGACGAGTAGCTAACTTTTTGTTAATGAAATTATGAGTACTACCTGAGTCAATCAACACTGTTACCTTTTGCTTCTTTAGGAACCCCACCACCTTGAGAGTTTGTGGAGCACTGAAACCTGAGAGTGCATGAAAAGAAATTATTGGTTGAGAATCATGTGATTCCTCATTTGACTCCCTTTCATCTTCTAGTATGGGTTCCTCCTCTTCTTCTTCATTGGGGCCTTCAATATAAAATAATTTCTTTTCACTACATTTATGTCCTCGACTATATTTGCTATCACAATTGAAACAAAATCCTTTTGCTCTTTTCTCCTCAATTTGTTGTGGAGTCAACTTAGTAGGTTGTGTTGAATATCCTTTCTCTCTTGTCACAGTAGCCCCTTGCTTAGGAATCAAATACTTCTCCTCTACCCTGCGTGCTAAGATAAAAGACTCATTTATGGAACTAGGGCTAAACATGCATACCTCATGTTGAATGTGATCCTTGATACCGCCCAAGAATAAGTCATTCAAGTTTTCCTTTGTAATTAAATCCACCCTTAAGGATAGATTTTGGAATTGCCGAATATAATCCTTAACTGATCCTGTTTGTTGAAGTTTAGCTAGTTGGCTGAAGAAGTTGTCTATGATGCTATTGCTATATTGTGCTTGGATTTCCTTTGTAAAAATTTACCATGAGATGGTGAGCCCCTTTTTCCTTCGATGAGTGCAAAGCCAACGATACCAAATGAATTGATCTGGTTCTAAATATAGGGAAGCCATCGTGACCTTTTGTCCTTTTGGGATTTGGTGTACTTCAAAAAAATTCTCCATTTGGTTTATCCATGTGAGAGGATCCTTACCATCAAAATTGCACATATCCACCTTTGGAAATAAATTCCTAGATCCCATAGGAGTACTAAAGCTTGTGTTCGTGGTAGCTGACCTAGAATTTTCACCTTGGGCACTTGAGAACTCCTTTCTTGGTTCATCCATGTAGGTGCTTGACATGTTTCGTATGTCTGATATATCTCCTCTTAGGTCACACATATCCATCTTCATTGAGGAAATTTCTTCCTTGACCTTATTGATTTCATCATTATGAGTAATATCCTTGATTGTTTCATCGTCCTTGTCAGGAGTCTTCCCCGGAGTGACAACATTCTTTTTACCCCTTGTTCCAGGCCCCGACATGATGGAAACCACTAATGTTGAAATAAATCACACAAATGAAACTTAAATTCTCTAAAAATTTTACTTTAATCTCCTTTGGTATGTCTTCAAAAACCCAATAAAAATCAGACTCTAATTCAACAAGATGTGAGAGATATATAGATTCCAAAAAAATAGTGTAGAAACCCTAATTTTGCAATAATTCACTTAGTTCTGCTCCAATTCTTCTAAAATATGGACTATAGCTTCTTCAATATGTTCTTCAAAAACACTTTAATAATCAGAAAAAAAATTTACAAAATCTGAAAGATATGCTCTTCCCAAAATCACCTCCAAAATTGAGAAAAACCTTGCCTCTATGGTGCCAAGATCATGCTTTGATACCACTTGTTATGAAATAACTTGCAAAATAGAAGAATATGAAATGAAATATGTTGCAAATACTTGATAATAATTGAGAATAATAAGCCACTTCGAGGGGGAAAACCTCCAAATATCTCTAACGAGAACACACTTCACACTTGATGATGAAATAAGACTCACAACCTCCTATATATACCTATTTATGCCAAAGATATCACCTAGGCCAACTTAGACACACCTATATAAGACTTAGGCCAACCTAAACAACTAAATAACAATATACTAATGATAATATGACTTAATAGAGAGTTAAGATAGCCACAAGCCAACTATTCATAACCCGATGTACCATAATATTAAGGGCGTAGCAGAAGCTTTCCACCTGAAACCTGAAGATCCTAGCAATACATTGTTGTATAAGCCTAGGAGTATTAAAGAAATAAATGCAAGATTTACCTTCATTGATGCGTTGTCCAGAATCCACCAAGTAGCAATCCAAAGTCTAACGAAATGCAGTTGCTTTAGCCACCCTAGCAACCCCCAACAAGGCTGAGTCATCCACAAACTGAAGATGGGTTTGAGGAGAAAGGGAGTTGTTCCATTTCCATCCATGAATGCGCCCAACTGCAACCTGGGACTTAATGAGCCTCCTAAAACCCTCAGCCATCAAAATGAATAGATAAGGGGATAAAGTATCTCCCTATCAAAGACCTCTTGAGGCCCCAAATAACTCAAAGGACTCCCCATTTATGAGAACCAAAAAGGAGGGCGTCTTTACACAACTCATGACCCAATCAATCCACTCACTACTAAACCCAAAGGCTTCAAGAATTTTAATCAGGAAACCCCAATTGACCCTATCATAGGCCTTTGACATGTCCAATTTTATGAACATAGCCTTTTCCCTCGAAGAGTCTATGGAATGAATAGCCTCTGCCGCAATCACAATACCATCCAGTATTTGCCTACCTGCTACAAAGCCCCCTTGTTCCTCTGAAATTATCTTATCCAACCAAGGCTTCAAGTGATCGACAATTAGTTTTGTGATGATTTTTTACACCACATTACACAAAGCTATTGGTAGAAAGAGATCTAGAGAACTGGCACCTTCACGCTTTGGAATAAGGGAAAGAAAAGTGGCATTCATAGCTCTCAGCATTTGCTTGTTCCTTATAGATTCTTGTACAACCTCCAACAAGTCAAGATTGATCACTTCCCAAAATTCCTGATAGAACTCGACTAGGAACCCATTAGGACCAGGAGCCTTCTCCTTTTTCAGCTGAAACACCACATCCTCTAACTCCATCAAAGAAATCGATTGGAGAAGAGAGGTGTTCATATCCATTGTCACTAGAGAAGGGATGCAAAGCAAGATAGAGTCTTCCTCCTCATTGGCCAACGGGGCATCTTTAGAAAAAATATTAGAGAAGAATTGAACTTCCTCCTTAGAAATTTCCAAAGAGGAAGAAAGAACAGATCCCTCAGAAGAGCAGAGAGAAGAGATAATGTTACCATGTCTTCTACCCTTTACCGAGTTATGAAAGAAGGAGGTATTATTATCCCCTTCCTGAAGCTAGTCAATACAAGCCTTTTTCTTCCAAAAAAATTCCTCGCAAAGCTCCCATTCCTCAAGTACTTTGACTGCTTCATCCTCTAACCTACTCAAAGCCACATCAAACCCATGTTTCCTAATCTGCCTAGTAATAGAATCCAGGTGCTCTTGGGAAATCCTTTTATGATGAAACACATTACCAAACTGATGCTTATTCCAATGCTTTAGTTTATACTTCATATATTGAATGCTCTTCATAAAAGTGTACATAGCAGTCCCAAAATTTGGTCGACCTTCAACCCACCATTTAGACACTAAATCAAAAAGACCCTCCTCCCTTAGCCACATAATCTAGAATTTAAAAGACTGTTTCTTAGAGTCACTAGCCAGGCAAGCTAAGAATTTGATCGACCAATGATCTGATCCTCGCCAATCTAATGTTTCTGAGCTTCTTAGCCACTTTTCACTAACCCAGAAACTGGATACCATAAACCTGTCCATCCTTTCAGAAATAGCTTATTCCCCTAATCTCCTGTTATTCTAGGTAAACGTACCATTTAAGGTTTAGATATCGACCAGCCAAAGTCGAGCCAAATTATCCCTCAGAAGATCAAAGGAGGAGTCTAGATGAGGCATTCCTCCCCTTTTCTCCTCAGGAGAGACAATTGCATTGAAGTCACTTGCCATGATCCAGGGTAGAAATGGATCCAAATATCGCAAAAACTTTATGTGAGACCATAAAAGAATCTTACCAGAGACATTCGATGAAGCATAGATATTTGAAAGAAAAACTCTTTCCCCTATCTCCAAACATAATGCAACGAGAGAGATGGAGAGTCTACTAGAAAATGACCAAATAGGAGAGATTCTTCGAGGATCCTAGAAGCGCGAAAGACCTCCAGAGCTCCCCAATGCTCCTACACACTGACAAAAACCTTTATTCCAAATTTTAGAAGCACTCTGCATTATGCTATAAATAGATAACTTCGTCTCTTGGAGAAAAACTAGATCTAGAGAATGAGCACGAACCAAATCCCGAATAGCCTTTTCTTTAGGGATACTATTCATACCCCTCACATTCCATGACAACACAATCATCATGATGGTTGCACGAAGTGACTATCCAACATCTTCATCGACCTAGATTCCACCAACATCTCACCAGCCAACTTAACTTTTTCTTGATCCTTCTTCCTTCCCAACTTTTGGGATTTGTCAGGAGTAAGTTCTTTTTCAGGGACTTTTGATGCACACCCAAAATATGAGAAGAAATAGAATCTTTACTCTTTGCATAGCCTCTAGAACCTAAACCTTCAACCGAGCCCACTCCTACATCAGCAAAAACCAAAGAAGTATCATTCCCTACACATGGATCCCCAAGCCTAGCCTCATGGGAAGGAATAGAAGAACCTTTTACTTCTCCAGGAGCCATCAAAGTACCAGGAGCTGAAGACATAAGGGCTAAGGGCTCAGGATTATGAGAAGTAACTGGGGTAGCTTCCACATGCATGTCAGGATAAACTCCCTCATGAATTAAATCATTCAGCGCATCAAACATGTTGAACACCCCCTCCTCCTGGCGGTCCTGAAAAGTCCTCTTCATCCCTCGACCTTTATTTCGTGTCCTAACAGGTACAAACCCATCTTTATCTAGATTCCCCCCTACATGGGTCCTTTTCCTTTCTCAGATCCTAAATTTGATGAATCCTTCCCATTCCCTGAGTTACCCACACCAAAAGCACATGGAAACCTTCTTTGAAGATGACCATATTCACAGCATAAATGACATCTAAATGGAAAGGTTTCATAATCCAAGGGTTGTGTCCACGAACTAGATCCCACAGTTAGATCAATAGAGTTAGGCAAAGGCTGGCTCAAATTAATCTCCACATAAACATGAGCATAGGAAAAGATCCTCTTGTCCAGAGTTGGTTAAGAGGGACCGATCGGTTTACCCAGCGCCATTGCAATAGATTGAAGAATATCACCCCTCCAACATTGAAGCGGTAGTCGAGGTAGGCGAACCCACACTGGGACCTTGGTCTGCATCTCCTCCACTGAAATGAAACCTACATGCCATGGTTTAATGAACAAGCCGACTTGATTATAGAAATAAGGGCCACCCTCAAAAGCCTTATTTCTATCTGAGATGCATGAGAAATCCACCAAGAAGAAATTATTTGCAGTAAGCAGGATTTCAAAATCCCCCTCCGGATTCCAAGTCTTCTGAATCCAAGGTTCAAGGAATGGTAAGGAAATCTGCATTCCCAGAAACTTGCAAATTAGAACATGCTTACTGAAATATGCTAGATCATCCATGACCACCTCCTTCTGAATTACCACCACTGGGCATGCTTGAACCCTCTCCAAACAACCATTCACCTTTTGCACTTTAAATCCATTGATCCTAGATAAGCCCACATGAGAAGAAGAGGGATTGAAAATCCCATCCCCCGCCTCTGTCATAATATCATCTCCCTTCACCTCCTCCAAACCATCCTACATATTCATGATAACCACACCAGACCGCCCAAAACCAAAACCAAAACCCACCCCACACCAGAGCCAAAAACTACAAACCCCAAAGCCACAAAGACCCCACTGCAAACCAGATTCAGAGATTCAAAGCCCTTCCAAACAGGCTCCCATGCATAAGAGGGCTTTTGGATAGAGCCTCACACCAGTCCCCAACTTGGAGCACAGCTGCATGTAGCCAAAACAAAGAAAAAGAAGACAAAAAACAAATCACCCTCCTTGAAAACAAAAAATTCCCCCCCACCCCAGCAAACGATCTAAACCAGCTAATCCACAAGAGAAACAAGGCATGCAACAAAGGAACTGGGCATGTAGGCCAGGCCTCACAGGCCGCGGGCACCCAGTGAACAAGCCAAACCACACACGGGCGCCATTCGGTTACCTGAGTATCCACCACCTTGCAAATATTATTCATCGTTTCTACTTTCTAATTGTGTTTATTGATTTTTGCTATATATTAACTAATCTTTGATCCTTCCTCACTCATCTTCTTTTCCCGTCCATTGACATACCTTTCTCTTCTATTTGTAGATGTTATGCTAAAGCAGATATTATAATTCCAAAAGATGGAACTCCACAAAATTTCCAGTGGGCATTTCATATTGCTTTTGCTCAAGGGTTTGACTAGGGTCCCCGGGGCTCCATGATGCCAATACGGAAGGGTGGATAACGAGCATGGGTTTTTTGTTTTTCCTTTTCATTCCATATATCTTTTCTCACATAGATTCAAGTATAGAAAACATGGTTTGTAACAACATGTTTCTTACATACTACCAAGTGGTCACATCTTTACCTTATGTGTTATTTGTTTAAAGTTTCTATTTGTTGAGAATCCAACATTTAATCGTGCAATATGTGCAACATATGTATAGTACCAAAATGGCTTCTTTTAGAATGTAACTGAATCAATATACTATCTTGGATATTTTGTACTGAACTTTCCCCTCTTGCAACATTATCTATTTTGAGTCTCCAATTGCACTATGCAATCATTCATTTAAAAGTGGATTTTTCTATTCTCAATTATGTTGTAATCCGTAATACTGGCGCTCTATGAAATTTTTTACTGTGGATTCCGCTCATTTGTGATTTACCTATAATTTTTAACTATTCTTTTAGGAGTTGTTTTACGATTTCCCTATTTTGTCTATAATATTCGGTGGAAAATAATCTAGGTTGAATCTCCAATTGGGAAACCAATTGTTAGATACAAATTGGTGTCACCGCTTGTCTAGATAGCAATATAATTACAAGTGGAGATGCCTATAGCAAATTTCCATCTCTCGTCAAGAAACATATGCATACTAAAACTTTAATTTCCAAAACTATAGAAATATACTAATTATAAAAAGTACTCAATATTGAACGTCTTCCTTTCATGGAAAAAATGTGTACTTTTTTTGTCCAATTTTTAAAAATACAGACATGCGTGATGACCCTTACAAAAAAATTCCATTAACTTCAAAACTAAGTGATTAATTGATTCAATAGGCTACACAAAAAGTGACAATATACATGCGCATATGTTGCCATTAAATATAAAATTCAAATATTCTTGCTCGAAGAAACAATTATTTTAAATTTAATATTTAATTTAATTTTTAAGTTCCCACTTTTAAACAAATTTAAAAATTCATTTCCAAATTTTCTAATAGTATTAAATAAAATTTAAATAAAATGTTCTTCGTGATTACTTGATTCATACAATCTAACTCATGTGTTTCATTAACGGTCACCTTTCCATGCAAATAGAAAGCTTGAAGCCTCCTCACCACAAGCATTCCCCACCGCGGTAGGCCCCTATCAGCTGATTGTCGCATGCCTATGTATATGCTAGTTAATTATGTGTAAGAAAGACTTTGTTTAATGTTCAATTAATAAAAAATTAAAAAGATTGTAAAATTTAGACGGTGATATTAAACCAAATTGTTTATATTTAAATACCAATTTAATATCACCGTCTAAGTTTAATATCCAGACTTTAACATCACCGTCTAAGTTTTGATTTCACGTGGTCAACACGGGTGGGCTGTCTTCGTTAGTATAACAAGTCCTTCAATCCGTGCCTTCAACGTCAACCCATTTCTATCGGGTAATGATGATGGCGAAGAAGCATTTAGCAGCGGTTGCAGTGGCCGCAATGATAACAATGTTTTCCCTGCAAGCTGCCCAAGCACATCTGTTGAAGGAGAAAATAACTCACTTGCAATTCTTTTTCCATGACAGGGTTGCGGGAAAAAATGTGACAGCCGTGGAGGTGGCGTCGGCTCCAACCACTAAAACGTCGCCTACTGTCTTCGGAAAAGTATTTGTGCTGGACGACCCCTTGACGGAAGGACCCGAGCCCACCTCGAAATTGGTGGGCAGAGCTCAGGGATTGTACGCCTCCGCCAGCCAAGAGCAACTTCACCTGTTAATGGCACTCACCTATGTTTTCGAGGGCGGAGAGTTCAACGACAGTACACTCGCCGTGGTGGGCAGCAACGCCGTTCTTAACGAGGTTAGAGAGATGCCAATTGTGGGAGGAAGCGGGAAATTCAGGCTGGCTCGAGGGTATGCTCTCGCCCGCACTCACTCTTTCGACATCAAAACTACCAATGCTATCGTTCATTACAATGTCACCGTACATCATTACTGATGCTTCAACATTGTTTGCCCTATTTTTTCTTCTCCTTGTTCAGAATTTGAATGCATGTTAGAAGCTGAATCTGTTTACCGATTGTTTTTTGGTTGAATAAAGCTGCATTTACAATGTAAGATCACAGAGTATCCAATTACACTACATCATAAACATCAAGTAAATTGTGATCCTTCTGCTGATAGAGTTGACACCGTTTCTCCAATTTTTGTAGAACTGTTAGATCTTAAATCTATTTTGTTTTGTAACGACTGCCTCTTTCTAGTTTATAGATCTAATAAATGAGCGTGCATCAATTGCTATACATTTGGATCTTGAGTTAAATATATTACAATAATTAGTAGTTGAGTTAAATATATTAAAAGAATTAGTAGTTGAAATAAATAGTAGAAGAAGTTTAATAAAGAATCAATACATGTGTACATGTAGATATGTAATTATGTCTTTTATGGAGTATCAAATAAAAGTCAATTTGATCCGAATAGTAGATGATTTTTACATATAAAAAACATAATTTTTCAATAAAGTACATGTATATATATTATAAAATCTATTTTTTTGAAAAAAAAAAGTTAAATAGGTTTAAGTATTTTTTTTTATATTGAACAAATCAATGTTACAAAGAATACAAGCTATCAATAGATGGTTGAATGAGATTTAAGAAAAAATTATCCTTTTATGATTACAATGACAATACAAATAGTTGAAGTCAGAAATAGCAACACTCGATACTTGAGTTGTAATACTTTATGACATACGCGAAGGATGTTGTTTTCCTAAAGCTATTTAACTTGGTCTTGAATTTGCTAAAGCTAATCCATGGCCATAACATTTCTTTTGGATAATTCTTGAATTTGTGAAAATAAAAAATAACTTGAAAAAATATGTGAGAGTAAAGTTTGACTACTAGTTCCATGAAAATAGTTTATAAAAAACATAGTAGTACATCTAGCCTTCCAAATATGTCTTAAAATAACTTGTCTAATTGAATCAACAATCACATTATTATGCAAACCAAAACCAAAAAGAGCTTATTTCTAATTCAAATCATGATAAAAAATAGGAAGAAAGTTTTAAAAGACAATATTCCATTTTTTTAACATAAAGACAGTCCTAATTAGTTTGTTTCATATTTTTAGCACAAAAGTAAAAATGACAATTAATTGGTTGAACCATAATGCATTTTAGTCTATTCCCAACAAGTAATTTATAATGTAAATTTTTGTAGGCCAACACTTGTGTTTCCACATCATCTTTTGATTTCCATGTTTGTGCACTCCTTTTGATCCGTATCTTGGAAGCTTCTAATTCTGTGTTTTCATTTATGATTGAGATAAAATATGATAGTCCAATAAGGAAGGGACTAAACATAGGTTTCCTTTAACATAAGATAATTAAAATGACTAGAGGACAACTATTTCTAATCATTAAAAAATTTGTATTCCCTAGGTGTACAAATTTTCATAAATACCTCAAATGGGACTAATGATTATAAAAATATATAAAAAATGTTAATTCTTGAATTTCAACCTTTAATGTTCTTTGATTTTTTGCTATGAAGTCCATTGAAATGCATTAAAATCCTAAATATCTTTAAATTATTGAATACCTTGCTTATACAAGTAATAGGTATGTCTAGGAAAACAAATACTCAATGGTTGACTATGATGAAAGTTTATTCCACCAAATTGATAAAGAAGCAAAGTTGAAGCCATGCTACAAAGAAAAATAATTCTACTTCAAAAATTGATAAACATGTTGTGATGCTTTCCAAAGGGACTATAAAGGAAAGGAAGCCTTGATTTTAAATAATGGAGACATGGTGATTTTATATTAGCAATTCACTAATTCACATTTTTATTTATAGTAGCTTGGATGATTCAATGAAAAATAAGGATTTTTCATGGTTCGTTCCCTTTAGCAAATCTAATAATACAGTTTGCAACCATACATAACCCTTCAATTTTTGGGTTTATAACTCTCAAATCACCCTTATATTTTGGTTAAGTGTATTGAGACCAAGAAGAAGAAATAATTTTTTTGTGCCTTGTAGACACACCTCCAAATAGGGACCCCTCACTTTTCCTTATCTTTTTTCTTTGAAAGTTCCTTGTCTTTTCTCTCTAGGACAAAGGTCCTCAAATTTTTTATTTTTGAGGTTATCTTCCTATTATTTATCAAGTTCAAATTAAAATAGGGAAGATTGAGATGTTTGCAACCAAGAAGGAAAAAGTGAGAAGTCATTGAAAATTATTAATTATTGGTTAGAGTGCCTAGGTTTTAATTTCTCTTACTTTGCAAAGATTTTTGGTTCACATAGATTTATTCATTCCATGGAATCCCCAATAGTTCAAAGCAGTATCAAATCCCTGAAAATCCTTAGCAAGGTCGTATTTCCAAAAAGTGCATAGTGAAGTGCTTACCAACTGTCTGTCAGTGCATTTATGACTTAATACTCTGAAAGTATAAAAGGATAGGTCATTGCTTCATTTCACACCTTTCCTTTCTTTGTGAACACTTTGAGTACTGAGTAGAAGAGACCAAGAAACCATAGCCACAGTTGTAGGGCTCCATTCATGTCCCAAAGCCAATTGAAAATGCCATTTCCTTGTAAATTTCAGCTCAAAGGTTAGTATTGACTACTTCCATACATGGCATTTTGTGATTTTCCTTAAAATTTAAGCTAAATTATGTGAAATTAACATATGATTTATGAGGAAAAATTTCATTGAGGTTCCAATTTGAAAATGTTGATCATTCTACCTTTTTTGTGGTGATTAGAGATAATTTTAGTGCACTTCTAAAACTAGGGTTTCCCAAATAATTCAAATACTAGAGCATTCAAAACCTTGACAATCTTAAAAAAAATATTTCCTAGGTTTTTTTTGAATGGAAAATTGTTAGTAGGTTACTAGGGTTTTGAACCCTATAAACTCAAGAAAAAAATCTACTTAATTTTTTGAAGAAATCACACAAAGTTTTATAAGAAATTCAAATTTGAAAAATAAACATTTGAAATGCCCTATTTTTCCAATGTGAAAATCCTTTAGATTTCCTTGCAAATACAAGGTTTAAATGAGATCTAGAAGATCCAACATTATGGTGAATTCAACTTCCCATAGAAAATTCATAACCACTTAAAATCCCTTGGTCATTCAAAACCCCAATCTTTTTAATGAAACAATTAAACTGGCCATTTTTGGAGATTTCTCGATCTTTAAGAATCCTTGAAACTTGTGTAAGTGAGCCATTTTTGGAGTTTTCTTCATCCTCAAAATTCCCTACATAACACACAAAGAAGTCATCTTCGAATATTTCTTGTCCACATAGAATCTCTAAAATTCACCCTTGTAAGCCAAGAAGGGGTAAGAATGAGAAAATCACCATTTTTGGTAAAATCTGAAATCCTTTCAAAATCTTCAAATTACCTAAAAGTGCTAAACTCTTGAAATTCCTTGAAAGAGCTAAAATCAGAAAAAGGTCTATTTAAGCTTTATCCTGATGTTTTAGGATTATATTTTTCATATGTGAGCTAATAATGATGATATTTTTCAAATATGATAAAATGTAGGTTGTTTTCCTTAGAATTTAAGGTGAGTTTGATATATTTATATTTCTAAGGCACATTTGTTTATTCTTTCCAAACTTTCACTCCAAGTGATTTAGGCTATGTCTGACTAATAGATGTAGGCTAAGAAAAGTGAGAAGGCATAGCATCTCTTGAGGACTATCAAAATGAGGTTTGATTTCAGAGGTGTGCTCCCTAAGACAAAGATAGTTTCATATTGGACCAATATTGGAGATACCAACTTGGGTCACATATATTGGGCCAATATTGGAGATATCAACTTGGGTCACATCAATCTTGAAGAATTCAGAGGAAGGATGTATGGAAAGAATCCTTCAGACTTTGCAAAGAGAATGATTAAGAATAACACACGCTAAGTTGTAGGTTTCCCTCCCTTTGTGCAATGTGTGGATTTGATAGTTGAATGTGTGAAGCATTACAAATGGGACCAAAATACAATCATAGGTCTAGATGGGAGAATACATGCAAATTTCACAAAGATGGCCATAGTTGAGGCCTTTAATATTCCAACTTATCCAAAGATGACATCAATATCACAAGAAGAAGATGGATGAATTTACACCCAAGGCCTTGAAAGGTGTTTGGAGATAATCAATTCACATTATTTAGCAAAGATCAGGCCACATTACTCCAAGATCCCCAAGACTCTTTATAGGAGTGATTTTAAAGATGAGTATAGGGGTAAGTACAGGAAGATGGGGGGCCAAAAAGGGGTCTTAAGTGGCCACTTTTTTTTGAAATCATGAAATACTAAAATTGGATGAGAAATTGAGCATAGTTACACTCAAAATTTTAAGATGCAACAAAAACAATGTTCGTGGTGCTCTACGTCTACTTTCTAAACTATTTTTTTTTTTTAAATGGCATAGATTAAGGGGTTCAAAAAAAGGAGCCATATAAATTAGTGTTGTTTCTATCAAAAAAACATAACATAGCGTGTTTTATGGCTCCCTCAAAAGGTTAACTTTTTTTGGTTATTTTTAAAATCGCTTCAATGAGAAATTAGCTAACACCATGTATTTTATGCCTAATATTTTTGATCATTTTTAATGAATATTTGATTTTTTTACTAATTTTCAAAGTGGACCATCCTAAAAAATAGTATTTTGGTCATGCTACCCCTATAAATTTTGAAAACTAATTGAATTTTTTTTTATATTTTTAATATGTGCAGAATGGAGTCTAATTTATAAGAATGTAATTTATTTGAAATTTTAATGAATGGTTAAAAATAAAGTAAAAAATAGAAAACATTGGTTTTTTCAAAAAAATGAACACACAAACAAAATAAATTAAAGATGAAAGGCTTAAAATTGTCAAAATGTAAAAAAATTACATCATTTTTTAGCTAAGAGAAAGCCTAACAGTACCCAGGTGTTTGATTTGTTCAACCTTGAAACATGTGCAAACCTGATAGTTAGCACGAATGAGATTATGTGAAATCATGTAGAATATACAAAAACATGTCTTTGGGCATTGGGAAGGCACTCCAAGACTTTGGCTTAGAAATCCAAAGCAAATCCTAGGCCTAAGACTTGGGGATTCCCAAGCAACATATAATGTGAGTGCATTATAATGTGCTTGTGTTATGTTTTTCTTTGTATTTTTTTCTTTTCTACAAAATTTTGCTATATGTGTGTCAAGTTTGACATAATGCGAGTGCGTTATAATGCACTTATGTTATGTCTCGCTTAGAATGTTTTAAGATCAAGTTTTTAAAGTATGTTTGATGTATGTATGTTTGTATATATATTTACATTTATGTATGTATGTGAACAAAAGGGAGATAGGGGTTCCACCTTTTGGGAGATGGAATTGGACCTATTTCACACTTCAATTCATTAGGAGACTAGATCCCTCAACCAAGTGACTCGATTGAGGAATAGCTAGAGGATTCCTTGGATAATTGGATGGGGGTTCACCATTAAATGAAGCTTCAAAAGGGAGAAATGAAAACACTTATGCAAAATCACTATGAAACCTAGAAAATTGAAAGCAATGAAATCAAACAGATAAAATGAATGGAAAAGAAAAGTACCTAGATGAATGGAGATGCCAAAACAAGATCTGCAAACTCTGAAAAACTATTGATAGGGTTTGCACCGGGACTAATATGCTAAGTTGGGAAATTTAGTCCCACTCTAGGGTTTTTGGGGTAGAATATGGAATTCTTCTGTCAACTATCAAGATCTATAGAAAGGCCTGGTAGAAAAGATGTACTAGGAATAATACACCTAGTTGGGTGTATGAGTCCCACTCTTCCTTTTCAAAAAATACAAGACCTAAATTTTTTCTTCTATTTCTGTACTTTCCTCCTATATCTTTCAAACTTCACTTCCAAATCTGAACCTATGGAAAACATGCAAAACAAAATGTTGGATTGATTGCTTATGGGGGGTTTTCCTTGGTCAAACCCCCTGTTTGGTAATTAAACCTTGATAGAAAGTATAGATCTGAAATGGAAATGTGTGTGAAATCCCTAATCTTAAGTGTGTCTAAGATTATGAGAGCTATAATGCAATAAAACCTACTCTAATGTGTTATAATAGGATGCATAAATGAAACATGAAACTAATGATGACTCACTTTGGGAGATCTCCAATCACCCTAATAAGCCATAAGAATGCATGTACCTTCCTTTAGGTAGAAAGTAGAATGATAATGGAAGATGGAATCACTTGGGAAACAAGTCATTAGGCTTGGTTCAATCACTAGTTGCATCTCCCTAACCTAGAATCCATCATGATCCTCCATCGACAACCATCATCAATATTTGGAGATTCTTGAACTTGAAATGAAAGTGTGCTTAAAGATCTACAAAAACACTATAATATTGCTCCAAGACTTCAACTTTGCTTGCTCCCTTCTCTTGAATGTAAATTCTTATGATCTTATGTGAATTTCTTGTTTACTTGCTTGCTTGTCTTGTTCTATCTCTAGAGTGAAAAAAAATGAACAAGATATTTTATAGGCATCCTATCTAATTTAGTGTTTATTAGATCCCAAATGCCAACATTTGCAAAATCTAAATTAAAAACCTTGATTTCCCACTCAAAACCCTAAAAATGCCCCAAACAGGACTAATACTCCAAGGGTGGCATATAGGTTCCACTTAGGGGTACTTATACACCTAGGGTGGTGTATTAGTCCTACCCTAAGTTTTCAAGGTGAGAAAATGTTGAGGGGTTAGAATATTAAATGCTTTTATTGAATTTTATGGTATTTCAGTTGAAATAAGCCTTGGGATATGTAATAAGAGTCTTAGGGGCCTATTAGTGATGATTTAAAGGACATGAATGCAAGGGTACTAAAATAGGTCCAAACTAAGTATGAAATTGTATTATCTCCAAGAGGGGAGTATAAATTTCTACACTATATTTAGCCCCCACTTTAGTTCCCATATGACACTACGTGCATATGAAAGCTAAAGTACTTCAAAAAGTAAAATTTATCTCATAAAAGGATACTCATATGGATTCATTTGGAAACATGAGAGAATGAATTTGCCATTGTAGTTATCTACAAAACCACAATGTTAGGAACCGCATCTTGCAAAACCAATTCATTAGTTGTTCAAAAAGCCTCTTATCTATCTTTTTTAAGAAATAAAATTTGAGGGTAGATGTATGGACCCCTTGATTCCACTTGCTTTATGGAGGTGGAATCATGGTAGCAGTCTAACCGCATCAAATTGTACAAGTCATATCATAGGGTATTTCCAAGTACCATACCACATAGTGATAGAAATCTAATGGGACTGAGAGTGGAATTATGAATCCAATGCAACAAATGGCACCAAAAAAAGAGTTTTCTAGCCCCCAATATGTTAATTTGAAATGAAAAGGCACTTTTTAATTTAACATGTAAATAACCTAATTGAGTATATAAGAATAAAAAGTTAGGTATTTTTCGATCATTTTTTCTTTTACCTTTTTGCAGTTTATCTTTGGTGGAGAGTGATTGATGATGCCAGGCACATGACCTTACATGCCTCTGAGACTCAAGATCCTATGCAATAAGGTGGTGCAAGGTGAGTTACAACATATGGTGAGTGGATTCTTCTCTACCTTTTCTTCATTTTAATGCATGTTTTTATGCGTTTCTAGATAGATTTAGGACATTGGAAAAGAAGTTGCAAAGAATCCCTTTTTTTCACAAAGCATCCCACTTTTTCACAAGGTGTTGCACCTTTTTGTAAAGTGTCCCACTTTTTCGCAAAGTGTCCCAAAAAGGGATAAAGTACTAGGACCCTCATAATAATATCTTAGAGAAACGTTAGTACATTTTTTGATTGTTGATGTATAGACTTCGAAAAAAATTACAAAAAATATGCATCACATCCAGACATGATTCCTCTACTTATGTCGAAAATATTATAAAAAAATATTATCATTTTATTGTGGTTAGGGTGGTCAGACAAACACCTACTTATTTTTTCCCTAAAATTTAAGTACTACTGCATTGAAATTTCAAATTTTCACCAAATAGATATATATTTTTTAAAAATAAACCTAGTAGTTTAGAAAATACATTCAATTTTCTACATATTCTATTCTTACATATTTTTAAATAATATAGATAACTTATTCAAATTTTTACATCATGTTTACTAACTCTGATTTTACTGATTTGTTTGCTACTTAAGGGCCTGTTTTTTCCATGATGATCCTGCACATACCCATGCTTATAGGTGATATTTTTTCTTTTTTTTTTACATTAGGTTCCTCCTCGATTTTGATACTGTCTAGGTGGTAGGATATTCTATCACCTACGAGAGCTCGTTACACAACTTTCAGAGGAGGATGTAGAGACACTACATGAGGAAGGCATATTTTGGCCCTATCTCATGCCACCCATGAGATACCATGATGCCATACTTATGAAATTATTTTGTGATCTCACAACACACCCAAAGACTATAAGACTTGGTGACCCCAAGTGAAAACTAACGCTTATGGCAGGTGCTAGCTAGTTGAAAAGATCACTAGAAGTGAAAAGAAAAGAGAAATATTCAAAAGAAAGTACATAATTCAAGTGTTTCGGGTATCAGGTATCGGGAACGGGGAAAGCTAGAAATGTAAAAGGTAAAGCAAAGTGTTCCAGTCTAGGAGTAAAGGTCTAGTAAATGTGCAAGTTTTGGTAAAAGCCAAGGTATAAGAAAATTATCGGTGAAAGCTGAACAACGGGTACCGGGTAACAATGCAAAGTAAAGTTTCAAAATTTTAAGGTTATCTAAAAGGTCTAATGATTTGGTAACCCAGTTAAAAGGATAATTACGTGAGAATATATGATTTTCATGAAAGAATGTTATTTATGATGGATTTATAATGATAATGAATTAATGATGGTTTTATTTACATGATATTTTTATAATTGTTTTTTAAAAGAGATTTAATAGGTGGAATTGGTGATTGCAAGAAGAGAATATTGTGATGCAAATTTTTGGTATGGATAGTTAGGAAAACTTGGATTACATATAGAATCATATCTAGATCAGGCTACATATTCCAAGAAGTTATGTGAAGGAGGAGCTCAAGCCATCGGAATACCAGGGGTCCTGGTATTACGCATACGATGAAGGAAAGTACCAACCTTTGGGGAAGCCCATTCCAAAGAGTAGAAAGCCCAAGGAAAAATCAAGATGTAGGAACATAAATTCCACCCAATCATTCTAAATGTATGGGGAAGTTCCTACATACTATCCAGATTCAAGTTATTATCCTGGAAATAATAATAAGATGAAACACCCAAAGGACATCAACGTGCAGATGAAGGTTGACTTCATTTGCAATTCTATTACGAGTCACCACATTCCACATGCCTTGATGTGATTCATCCCTTGGATTTCCTCTCATGTATTTGTCTTATCCTACTTGTGTCTTGCTTCTATAAAAGACCAGGGGATACTTCTTTCTAAGTTAAGTTCAGAATTTGTGGATGTCAGAAGAGCCAAGACTGATCTAAGTTTTTTTCTTTTTTCTTGTTTTCTAAATAATTTCAATCTAAAAACTTGTATGCACATAAAACTTGATCAATATCAAAGCCAATTTGATAGCTACCTATCTCATGTATCTTTTGTAGCTGGTTTGTTCATTCAACCAGACAAGATTGTATGTTCAATCGTTTAAGGGTGCATACAAAACCTACTTAGTGTCTAAACTAAACTCCTCTCTTCAAAATATCACACCATTCTATGCCTAGCTGTGAAGCAATCTGGTGAAGTATAGAGTGGTTGCTTTGATTTGATTAAATCTTGGGGCATGTGTGGAGAATAACTAGGAGCAATTTTATTTTTTTGTATTTTTGATGCTTTATTTTAGATTAGATGTTAAATATCAAAAAATGTTCCAAAAAAGAGATGAATGAATTGAAATTTTATTGAAAATATTTTGTTTCTATGAAATTTTTGAATGCTTAAAGCTAAATATACTTAAGTGAAAGAAAAATTGTTTGATATTCATGAAATATTATTACAAATCTGATGATTTCATAAAATTATTTTATGATCAAACTAAAAAGATTTTATCTGATGCTATTAATTCCTAATGAAATTGGAGACAACCATAGACCCCTTGAGATTAACAACAATATCATATCATACCCTGAAGTGAACCTAGTATGGCCAAGACCTGACTACCGGAGCCTTGGGATTAAGCTAAATCAACCTTTCCCTTTTACTCGAACTTTTATGTTGCCCTGTTTCAATCTTTCAAGTAAAGATAGGTTCTTCACAGTTTTCCTATGAGGATTTTATCTGCACTGTTGTTGTAACTAACATTGTCATCAACAGGAACTAGCATTAGGAGGAGGGGCTCATTTATTTTCTATATCTTTTCCTCTAGGTTTTATTTAGGGATCTATATTGGTTCTAGGTTTAAAAGTAGCTTGTAAGATGAAAGTCTATGCAAGCCCGTATTTCAAAAATGGAAGTTGAGAAACTCCAAAAAACCCTTAACCAAAGATTATATCCTTTGAGTTTATTCACCTTTGGCAGGGTCACCGAGTGTAGAATTCATGATACAACTGATCATGGTGAACTCGATTGTGAAATATTTTTAACTAGGGTAAATTTGGCTACACATAAGGTGATTATGTTAACAGAATAAGTTTTAACTGCTAGAAGAAAGGGACCATTAATGAGAAATATCTTGAATTTTGAAAAAGAATGTAACCCTAGTGAAACTGGAAATGTTAAAAAAAATTTGATATATCAAAACAATTTGTTAACTGCAATTGCTATGAAGAAAATCTTAAGGTTTTGTAGGAAGATAGGTGAGAATGTCGAGACACAGAAATATTGCACCAAAAATGAGGAAGCAACATCAATGAGTCATCATTCTTTTCACATGTGGAAAATGTTAGTGAAGAGAAAGAGCAAGAAAATTGAGCAGGAGACACGTGTTTTTCATTCCAAACTAAAAATTCACAAGCCAAAAAGGGAAATTTTCTTGATTTCATTCAAGATATAGAGTATCAAGTGTTTGGTCTAACAAATTTCAAAGTGAAGACAAAGTTGAAGATGCAAAAAATTTTGAACGAGAAGAAAATCAAGAAATGGACAGTCATTCATGGAACTCAACAGAGTAAAGAAGAAAACCATGAACAAGGACTGAATGAAGGTAGAGTATTGAATAATCAGCGAAAGTGTGTGCAATCGACCTTTAATGAGGTCATTTTCATACATGTGAGCCAATTTATTGGTAAGTAGGTCTTTGAATTTATGTTTGTTAAACACAAAAAATTGAGGATAATTCATTGTTATAGTAGGACATTTAAAATTTATTCCAATTGATGAGCATAGGAATCACATTATTTTTACCTATTTTTACCTATTCTTTTCCCTTTTTACCTTTATGTTTGCCTACCTTCCTATCACCAATTGATGAAGGAACCCTAATTTTTAGTAAAAAGTGAAAAGAAGATTAGGATTGATAATAATATTGAAATCCATAAAGATACTGATTGTTTTGTGGTCGAAATGGCAGGAGATGAATGAAAGGGGTGATGCAGCTATCAAACATGCAGTGAAGAGGCGAGGACAAGATAGAAGTAGTTTTGAAGTTGTTTTGTTTGTTCTTAAAAGATATTTTCTATTATTGTAGTTCCCCTCCGTTAGTGTTGTCATTATATCATTTTCCATTTGCGGGAGGTCGGGTACTGTTTGATTTAAATTTGTTTTATTAATGTTGCTTTGATTGATATTATATTTAAATAAAAGAGTATTACGGTCAAAAAGATTTTGATAATTTAAATATATGTTTACCATTTTGATAAATTAAATAAAAAGTTTTAATACCTTTGTGATGTTGATTAGATAAAATATTATTAATGATTTATTTGATTTAATAAATTAAAATTTATGATTTAATAAAGAAATATTTAAATAAATATGTTAATTGTTGTATTGTGCAAGCTAACTAAAATGAAAGGATTAAATTAATAAAATTAAATATTTTAACTATTAATTTAATGTGTGCAAATTATAAGAAGTGGTTAAATTATAAAATAATTAATTTAAGAAAGGGCGGGCAATTATGGGGATAGTAGCGGAGTAATTAAATGGGTTCATTGTTAACTGGGAGAGGGGATTTTGGTTATTTTTGGAGAAACTAATTTTGGCGGAAAATGAATTTTGGTAATCTCTACCATGAAAGTTCTTGTTTTAGGAAGCTTTTGGAGTTTCTGGTTCTGGGAGGTTTTGGATTCTTCTTTCTCTATTTCTTGGAGGCCTGTTCTATTGGATTTGGGGATTTTAGAGAAAATTGAAGTTGAGGCTTGGGATTGGGAACCAACGTCAACTTCCAACTTAACCAGGTTCCATTTTCTTGTGAACTCTTTCTTTTTTTTGGAACATGAACCGAAATATGTGTGTTGTTCGAAAATGAATAATCATGTATTTATTTGTGATATTTGACTTTTTGCATGCAAAACACTGGGAAGTTCAATAGAATTGCATGGTATTTGGGTATTGATGTGTAAAACCCATGCTAGGTAATTGATACCTTTTCTTTTTATTTGGTTTTTCCATACCTCTAAGCATATGATATGGTGTTTGCATAAACTGAGTTATTGTTCTTTCTACGAATTTGTGCAATTGAAGGAAAAGTTACAAATTGGAATTAAAATTTTGTCCTTAGTATTTATTATGCATATAATACTTCTTGTTTACTTTTGTTGAATTCAGAGCTTATAGAATGTGCTTGTGTTGCAAATTGATATTGATAGCAAGATTCTTGAGCTGCCCTATGTCGCTCTATTTTCCTAAATTGTTCCATACACTGCCAGTGAGAATATGTTTCACCTCTCATTCGCATGTCCTCCTTTCTTTTCATTGTAAATCAATGATACTTGGTGAGGAATTTACTTTGTATCACATCTTAATCCTTAAAATTATTACAACCTGCGTGGAATTCTTAATTGCATGCTAGAGTTGATTAGAATAGCCCACTTCATCAACTCTCCTCTTGGCATTTGGTAGAGAGTGACTTTGTTCATGCGTTGGCCTAAACTTTGTAATTTGAATCCTTTTGGAATAAAATTTATTTGAAATGGCTGCAAATTCTTAGGATTGAGTTCCTCTAAAATGTAGTGTGAACTAGAAGTCGATTGCATGCTATTTGTTCTTGTATTCAAATCCTTGTGAGTTGCCCTGTTACCTTTTACGCCAAACATCCTTTGTTCATATTTTACTTGAGGTATTTGATGTACATTATAAGGTGGTTGCATGTTGGAAACTTGGTTAAATTATGAGGATGTTGGAATCCATGCATCATTGCTATAGGTTAGACAATAATTCGAAAGCTTATTGAGTGTTGAATGCGTACATTTAGCATACAAAAGTTTAATATATAGTGGGCAATTCAAACTGTACATCATACATGCTTACTGGTGGTTGTTTGTTTAGTTATAACCACACCACTCATTCCTTAATTCATGGCTTGTACCATGTCCATCACCTTTCGTTTTGGTGAGATTCGAATGTGATGATCTCATTATGTATAATAGATATATATAGATATACATTTATCTATATAATTATCCCCTCAAGTCTATATAGTTAAATTCTCTATTTTGTATTTAAAGATGAATCTATTTAATATTCCAACATATATATATATATATGTGTGTGTATGTGTGTATGTGTATATGGGTATGTGCAGGATCGTCATGGAAAAAATAGGCCCTTAAGTGGCAAAAAATTCAGAAAAATCAGAGTTAGGCAACTTGACGTAAAAATTTGAATAAGTTATCTATATTATTTCAAAAATATGTAAGAATAGAATTTGTAGCAAATTGAATGTATTTTCTAAAATACTAGGTTTTTTTTTAAAAAAATCTATTTGGTGAAATTTTGAAATTTCAATGCAAAGAGTACTTTAAATTTTAGGGAAAAAAAATAAAACTAGGACGGTCCGTCTCAATTCCACCCTAACCACAATAAAATGATAATAATTTTTATAATATTTTAGATATAAGTAGATGACTCATGTCCCAATGTGATGCATATTTTTTGTATTTTTTCCAAGTAAATAATTAATTATTATTTTTTTATTACAACTTTTAAAAAATACAAAAAACTCGTGATGTCCTGACCACCTTAACTCGTCAAAACTTCATGAAATTCATTTATTTTTTTAAATCCTATAGTATGTGAATCATAGAATGTGATGCATGTTTTGGATTCCAAAAAATGTGATATCATTTGAAAGCTATAGATGTTTTTCAATCAGCCTATCAAGCATGACTTTAGTCGTAATTTAAATAGAAAATGAATAATAATTATTTATTAAATTCAAAGTAAAGCATAATTTATATTGGTGGAAACCTGAGAATCTCCTTTAAAAAACTTTTCGCTTCTCATCAATTTTGGGTAAAAAAAAGTCGTCAGCCACATACCATAGACATACCCATCATATCACCACTTTTTGGCCCATCATGATCCTACACATACCCACACACACACACACACACATATATATATATATATATATATATATAATTTATATATATGTGTGTGTGTGTGTGTATGTATAATAGTGTATATTAAGGAGGAGTATTATTGTTTTATTGTTAATTGAATGTGTTTATAAATAAATGGAACAAGGAAAACATTAAGTATAGGAAGATTGATTTAATTGTATTTTGAATAAAGGAAAGATTAGTTAAAAGAGGGAAATTACTTATGGTTTCATAATTAATTGGTTATGTAAATAAGAAAGTTAGTTATCATATTATGGATTCTTAATTAAGCATTTAGTTCTTTCTCTCTATTAGAGTTAATTTTAAAGATTCATCTCTAGAATCTTAGTTCTATAATAATTGTAGAAACTCATAAAAAGTATATAAATATATAAATAAAGGAATATATTTACATATTAATGTTTATGTATTTGGTTATTGTAAGAAGGAAAAAGATCATAGATTTATAATATATATATTATCTATTCAATTTGGTTGATTTGAAAATTATTCCTTGGTTTGGATCATTTATTGTAAATTTATTAGTTCTTCAGACTAGGAATCTATTCTCATGAGTATATTTGACAAATGTATTGGAAATAATGTCTTTTTAAAATTGATGTTGCTTGTTTATTAGTTTGGAGCATTGTGTTTGATTTTGAGATCAAAATGTTTTTTTTGGATATAATTGTTACTACTCTAAAGTATCTAGTCATTTTGTGTTTGGAGACTGGCAATCTTCCAGAGGTTAGGAAGTTTGTTATTGGTTGAGTTGTTATGTTTAATCCTTGAAGTGAGTAGTATTGTGCTTGTGATATGTGGATGAGGGTCTTAGCCTTGCACCTCTTACTTGTCACTAATGTTGTGTATTGAGAGCGAGATGGTCCATGCCTTGCTCAGGGTGCGTACCTTATGGGTTTCATTTAATGTGCATTAAGGCTTGTCCTGTTAAATTTTTGGGTCTTCTAGTTGTTAGTAGGTGGAGTGGCTCTCTATGGGGGTCCAATGCAAAAAGTGGCAGGTTCAGGGTAACTCATTGAGAGTTTAATCAAGTGATAATCTAAAATGAATTAGGGGGTTGGGTAGTTCACATTAATCAAGATAACGCTTGACTCATGGATCAAGTGCTTGTTTAGGCTTGGGATGAGTGGGAAGGCCTGGAATGGAAAGATCAACTACCTAGTCTGACTCGAAGGTATGTTGATCCTACATGAGTTTGTATGGGGGTCCGGCAGTCAGTAGAGGTGGCCAGGGTAACCCAGGATGGGAGTTCAGTAGCCTAGGAAGGTTACGCTAGGGTAACCCATAGAAAACTATGTGATGACACTCCTCGTATGGCAACCTAGTATTCCCTTGGCTCTTTTTCCCTTGATGTTGTGCGCCTCTAGAAGTGGTGTTACTGTCAGGTGTGGTCATACCATACTTGTACATTGAAGTCATGTTAGCCCTTGTGTCATCTTTTGTCTCTTGGTTGTTTGTGGTGGGACCTTAATTCTATCTCCTAGCACAGGGGGTGGACCTTAGGGTTCCACATGGTTGGGTGGAAAGTGCTATGCACTCCATTGGGTTCCCTCACTTTTTTTGTGTTCATGGTGATTTCTCCTGGATTTGAAGACTTTTACACTGGTTCTAGTTCTTGTGGATTATAATTCATGTTCTAATATTGTACCATATATCCATTGTATCATGTATCATTCCTTTGATGTACTCTCCTCATTCGTATACAAGGAGACTTTTTTATTCTAATGTATCAATGTAATGGTGTAATTAAAGGTTGAACTCTTTTATGTAATAAACAATGTAGAAGATGTTATTGTATATGTTAATTAAGTGGTTTGATCCTTAATGTTATCTTGATCACATGTTATGGTTATTTCATATTGAATGTTCAATTAGATGTGGTGATTAAATGTAATTTCATATTGTAGATGGTATTGGTTAAAGTAACATTTCATAGTTCTTGTAGTTTAGCTTACAGGGAATCAAGTAGCATAGTCGCGGACCTTAGAGTACTTAGGTTAGGATTTGAGTTAATGTTTCATTTTTTTATCGTGTGACTATTGCTCTTTTAAAAAAAAGAAGAATTGTTCGTTATTAGGTGCTTATTGTGTTGTCCTCTAGGGTTTCATGGTGGGGTGTTACAATTATACTAATAGTTGTAGCTACTATTGTTTTTATTAGACTATACTTGGTTAAAAAGGTCTTTGGCTAGCGGCCATTTTGTAATATATCGAATTAAGCTATGGTTTGTTGGCCATCAGCCATAACAAACCAAGGGTAGACTATTATATCATTTTGGTATAAATATGTGTGTGTTTCAAAGACTAGATAGAATTTGGATATATAAAAGAAATACTATCATTTTAATCTCCAATTGTTATTTTGTGGATTCACATTATGTGTGATTAAGATCGTGTAAAGCTAGTAGTATTTGTGTTTCCTGGTGACTGAGGAGGCAGGGCCCACTACTCATGTTATCAGGTGATCTCTTTCTTAGTGGTGTGCTGAGTTTTATATGTGTGATGTACCTTGTGAATTTCTTTATTGTGTGATTCATGTTTACCTAAATGTTAATTTGTAGTAGTAATTATATTATTGTCCGTGTGTTTTCAAAATTGAATGTAGATTACTTCATGGGATATATTCATTTGGGATATTAAATTTGGATCTTAGTCTGATATTGCATTTGTGTAAATTCTGATCTTGGGCTGCAATATACAAAAGTTAGTTTAATCTGAGACTATTTTTCTAGTTTATAAATCAATCTGTGTTTCAAGAATTCAGTCGGTTTATGAATGTCTTTGGAATCTTGTTAGCAGTAATTAATTTAAACATTTATTCTAGAGATTCTAAAATTTCTATAAGCTATTCATTCTTTAGTCTGCACAAACATACACTGGTACAAATCTTCTCTCGATTGTGACAAGAAAGAAAATTTTAAGTTTATCCATTTTAACAAAGTGTGAATCAATTAAGCAGTGTGTTGCGGAATTGTTATTTAAGTTAAAATATAAATAGCTACATTTCATCCCACTTAACTTATTATATTCACCCCTTAGGAAAAAGCATCAATACCTTTCATTAGTTTATGACCTCGGATTGACATATCTAGGTATAAACTGAGGAAATCCATATGAGACCAATTTAAGTCAAAACAAGAGTTAATCTAAACCACAATTTTACCTAGCATTTTTGGCACCATTGTTGGGGAAAGTTGTTAAAGGCATGAAACCGTAGTGAGTTAAGCTAGGACTAGTACGACAAGAGGAAAGCCTATATAATTGTCAACCTTGTTAAGGTTAATACTCCTTATTTGTGTTTTTGTAAGTCATTTAGGTGCATGAATTGTAGTAGGGATAGTAGAGGAAGATTCATTAGAAAAGTAAAGGGAAGTAGTTCACAACCAAAAAAATTTAAATCAAAAACATTTCTTGGGGGAACATGACCCAAAGAATTGTAAAATAGGTCAAAGCCATCCATTGAAGGAAGTAGCTCAACTCAAGAGGAATTGAAAACTAAATTGCAATCATTAGAGTTACCCGAACCTGATATCAAGAAGTGTGCCATAGAATCTACTACTATTGAGACACCTGTAGGTACTTGTCCAAGTTCTTCCAAAATATTATGAAGAAAGGTTGAAATTTTCTTTTAGGAATCTTACGGGCTGGAAGTTGGTCCATTCTCAGAAACCCAAGAGCCATTTAGAACCTACTTTACCCCTTGGGAAATATACATCATGGATCCCAACAACAACAACAACAATAGTTCATTGGCCAACAACAATCGGGTATGTGTAGGATCATCATGGAAAAAATAGACCCTTAAGTGGCAAAAAATTCAGAAAAATTAGAGTTAGGAAACTTGAAATAAAATTTTGAATAATTTATCTATATTATTTCAAAAATATGTAAGAATAGAATCTGTAGCAAATTGAATGTAGTTTCTAAACTACTAGGTTTGTTTAAAAAAAAAAAAAAAATCTATTTGGTGAAATTTTGAAATTTCAGTGCAGTAGTACTTAAATTTCAAAGAAAAAATAAGAAGTAACTATAGGTGTTTGTTTTGACCACCCTAACCACAATAATTTTTTATTTTTTAAAAATTTTAGATATAAGTAGAGGACTCATGTTCTAATGTGATGCATATTTTTGTAATTTTTTTCCATGTAAATAATTAGTATGAAGTTTTATTACAAACTTTTAAAAAATATAAAAACTCATATGTTTGACCACCTTAACTTGATCAAAACTTCATGAAATTTATTTTTATTTTTTAATCCTATATTATGCGAAGCATAGAATGTAATATGTTTGGATTCAAAAAATGTGATACGCAGAAAGCTATAAGATGTTTTCAATCAACCCATCAATCGGGACTTTAATTCAGTAATTTGAATTGTAGTAATAATTCAATTAAATTCAAAGTAAAGCATAATTTATATTGGTGGAAAGCTGAGAATATCCTTTAAAAACCCTTTTTGTTTGATCAATTTTGGGTTAAAAAAA
Organism: Sequoia sempervirens; assembly: GCA_007258455.2. Lineage (NCBI taxonomy): Eukaryota > Viridiplantae > Streptophyta > Pinopsida > Cupressales > Cupressaceae > Sequoia > Sequoia sempervirens. The sequence continues at coordinate 65,238 of VDFB02378065.1, forward strand.
GTCATCAGCCACATACCCATCATATTGCCACTTTTTGGCCCATCATGATCCTGCACATACCCAATCCGATTACCTTTGAGTTTTCAATCACACATCCCGAAGAAGATGCCCCTATGAAGAACATTCCTCATTCTGCTTTTCCTATCTTTCGTGTTCTTTTGATTGAGGATCTTGACATGTTTTTGTTTGAATTTGATGTGTTGTGCCACAACTATGATTACCAAAGTGATGCACAGAAGCCCAATTCGTTCCTAGCCACATTGAAAGATGCAACATTGCAGTGGTTCATGAACCTCAAAAATATCAGGACATGGGAAGTCATGGAGTTATTCTTGACCAAGTACCAGGAGTATTTCAAAAGAAAGGAGGTTTGGGATGAAATCTTCCACATGACACAAAAGGAAGATGAGTCTATGGAGGACTACCTTGAATGCTTCATGTTCAATCTCTAACGATCTCACCAACAGGGGCTAAATGACAATGCTATTAAAATTTTGTTTCTTAGAGGGATAAGAGATGATACTATGGAAGCATTAAATTTAATAGGTAAAGGGAACATTTCTAAAATGAGCTTTGATGATATTTGTGATATTTGCAGGAATTATTCAAGGTCTCAATGTTCGAGAAGGAACTATTCAAGTAAGCCTTATGCTCCAAGTATTGCAATAGGTATAACGAAGCGTGAAATAGGAAATTTACTTGAGGATCTTAAAACTAATTTATTAAATCATATGGGTAAACATTGAATAGACACTCTTTATACTTGTAGGAAGCAAGAGGAAGCTAAAAAGGCCTTGGCTATTTTTTTTCTGAATTGTCATGAGAAACATGGTGGTGAGGATTGCCCTTACAATAGGACAAACATTTCATCCTTAGAAGAAGTCAATATGAGCTCTACTATAAGGCCTCTTCCTGTAGGTGTGCCTGATATGGAATATTCGGAGGAACCTAACTACTACATGGCCCCTAGGTGACCTTTTCCACCTTGAGTAATGAACCCTAACATGATGAATGATTATCTTGCTTCAGTACCTAGCCAACCCAATTATTTTTCTAATCAACCTAGACGGTATGGGGGTTGGAAACTACCCTTTCCATACCCTCAATGGATGCCACAATATCAGTATGCTTCACAACTGTGGCAATAGGAATGGAGGCCACAATCGCCACAACCTTCACCATACCAACAACCATACCCATCACAACTGCAATTTTCACCTCCTCCCATGATCAACCCATACCAACAGTCACAACAATTCCTTCTAGCTATACTATCATCATCTAATCAGCCAACCAATCCAACATAGCCACTGAAGCCTACACCAATGCTAGCCCAACTAAACCCAAATCCCAACAATAAGGCAACACAACTAGTGTATAATAATGAGGCAACAGGTTACCCCACTTATCCTGTAAATATAGTAGAATTAGATGGGGTTCAATTAAGATCAAGAAAGGCTCTTCAGAGGCCCACCATTATAGAAATCAATGAGGAATCTAAAGTAGAGCCAGTCAAAGAACCTCCCTTTCCCAAACAATTTCAGTTTGAACCAATACAAAGGGAAATCTCTCAACCTGAGTTTTATTTTTTTAATGAGTTACACAATGTTAATATCAAGATTCCTTTGTTGCAGGCTATTAAGGATATTCTCGTCTATACCAAAATATTTTGAGATATATGTACTCAAAAGCAAAAGAAGAAGCAAGACCCGAAGACCATCCAATTTATTGGATAGTTGGTAGCTTTTATGCTCTGAAACATAACCATTTTGAAATACTCAGATCCAGGGAGTCATATCATTACTTGGTATCTATTGGTAAAGTAATTATTCCTAATACCCTTGTTGATTTGGGTGTTGCAATCAATGTTATGACAAATGAAACAAAGGAAAGATTGTCACTAAAGGGAATTAGACTTACTCCCACAGTTCTTCAAATGGCAGACCCATATTTGGTTAAACCAGAGGGTATTATTGAAGATGTAATCCTTTCCATTGATTCATGGGAATACCCAACTGGATTTGTGATTTTGCAACCAAAGATTAAGCTGGGGGGATACCCCTTGATTCTGGGATGACCTTGGTTGGCAGTTGCAGATGCCTTCATCAATTTTTGGTCGGGAAACATGGTCATTTCTAATGGCGAGCACAAGAAGCAGTTGACTCTATACCCACTAGCACAACCCTTGTTGAAGACGGAGGATCCAGTTTGGGTTGATAGTGACTTAGATGAGTCATTTCCTATCTTGACAATTGATAAAGCCTTAGATATGGAAGAACCCACTAAAGATAATATTCTTGTCAATTTCCTTCAGAACAGGTATACATTTAATGAAAATTTTGAAAGCATGGTTCTCCATTTAGGTATAAATACTCAATGTCCTTTTGGGAACTTTTCATTGGTATGTAGCTCATGATCTTTTCAACACTTTGTCGCATTGCATCAGTTGCTACCTCATAATTGTTAGTATAGTTCATTTTTTATCCCCTAGAAATTCTAGTGATATGGAATCCACTTCCCAAGTACTAGCCACTAACTCATCAACGCAATTAGAAGCTATGGAAATTTTTCTTAATCGCACACTTAATATTAATCCACAACTAACCACTAAACAAATCCAATACCTTATTTCCATGCTTATAACAAATAAAGATGCATTTTCTTGGTAATACCAAGACATGTGTGGCATTTTTCCTAACACCAGTACCCACCATATTTACATTGAAGAAGGTAGTTGTCCAATTAGGCAACCACAGTGATGACTCAACCCTGTCTTGCATGAAATAGTTAAAGAGGAGTTACAAAAACTGTTAAATGTTGGGTTTATATATCCTATTTTAGATAGTGAGTGGATCTCTCCTCTAGTTATGGTTCCCAAGAAAAATGGTAAGTGGAGAATTTGTGTTGATTATAGAGCATTAAATAAAGCTACTAAAAAGGATCACTTTCCATTACCATTTATTGATCAAGTGTTGGACACTCTTGTAGGTAAGAATTTTTTTCTCTTTTATGGATGGGTTCAGTGGCTACAACTAGAATCACATAGTTCTAGAGGATTAGGACAAGACTAATTTTACTTGTCCTTGTGGCACTTTTTCCTATAATGTTTTGCCATTTGGTTTATGCAATGCCCCTGCTACTTTTCAAAGGGAAATTTTGAGCATTTTTGTGGATCTTGTAAATGATTGTGATGAGGTGTATATAGACAATTTTACTATCCATGGTAATACTTATGAAGAGGCTAAAACAATTTTAGAAAAGGTACTTAGGCATTGCATAGACACTAATTTATCACTAAGTCATGAAAAGTGCCATATGCTTATGATAGAGGGGATAGTACTTGGTCATTATATTTATGCTAAGGGAATTCAAGCTAATCCCAAGAAGATATAGATTATTCAAGACTTGCCTACACCCACTAGCCAAAAGGATGTGAATAGTTTTCTAGGCCATGTAGGGTACTATAGGAGATTTATCCAAAACTTTAGTAAGATCACCTCCCCCTTGTTTGCTTTGCTAGTGAAGGATGTCTCTTTCTTTTGGACACCAAAATGTCAAGAAGCTTTTGAGGCTATTAAAACTGAACTTTTAAGCACACTAGTACTTTGAGGTCCAAATTGGGAATTTCCTTTTCATATCCACACCAATGCCTCAAATTCCTCCATGGGAGTTATCCTTAGACAAAAAGAAGAAAACCTTTTCTACTCCATCTACTACATCAACAAGAACTTCATAGGAGGTGAAGTAAATTACTGTAACTAAAAAGGAGTTTTTAGTTGTTGCTTATGTAATTAATAAATTTTGTCATTATATTACTAGATATAAGGTGTTTGTTCACATAGATCATTTGACAATTTGGTTCTTAATTAATAAACTATTGTAACTAGTAGAGTTATTAGATGGTTACTGTTGCTTCAAGAATTTGACATTACTATACTTGATAAGCTTGGTTGTGAGAATGTGGTTGCAAACTTTTTGTCCAAGCTACAACAATTGGGAGATGAGCCAACCCTAGTAGATGATGCTTTCCTAGATGAGCATCTCTTTGCTATATCAACAAAAAATACCTAGTTCACAAACATTGCAAATTACCTAGCCACATGCAAGTTCTCACCACACTTCTCTCGAAGAGAATATCAAAAGTTGGTTGGACTTAGTGGACAGTACACATGGATTAATGGATTTCTCTTCCATATTGGCATTAACAATATAATGTGGTGATGTGTACCCAAAGACAATGTCTTTGATATAATTTGTGCATGCCCCACAAATCCATGTGGAGGGAACTTCGCTGCTCAGAGGACCACTCAGAAGATTCTCACTATAGGTTATTATTGGCCTACAATCCAGAAGGATTTTAAGTGATTTCTTCATCACTGTGATAAATGCTAGTGTATGGGCTACCCCACACACTCAGATGAAATGCCCTTGTATCCTTATTTTTCTATTGAGCCCTTTGAAAAATGGGGGCTTGACTTTGTTGGACCTATCAACTCTCCATCATAGAATAAGGAATACATCCTTGTGTGTATAGATTATGTCACCAAGTGGGTTGAAGTTGTTGCTTTGATTTGGTGTTCCTCGAGAGATAGTCACAGATCAAGGCCCACAATTTGCATATGATCTCATTTATGCTTTCGTTCACGAATACGAGATTCACCATTGCAGGTCTTCACCTTATCATTTGTAGGACAACGAACAGGTTGAAGTCACCAATAGAGATCTCGAGAACATTCTTACCAAGACCGTTGCCCTCCATAAAAGAGACTAGGCCACATGACTTCCTGAAGCCATGTGGGCCTACTGCACTACATGGAAAACCACCTTTAATTTGAAACCTTACGAGCTTGTCTACGGTAAGAGGGTTGTTCTTCTGATTTTGTTTGAGGTTAAAACTCTTCGTACGTCACTTCAGCTTGGGTTGGATCATAGTGATGCTCAGAAGGACATAATTGCTCAACTCCATTCTCTCAATGAAATGTGACAAGAGGCCTTTTTTCATGCAGAGGTCATATAGAAGGAGTGAGCACAGTGCAATGATCACTTTATCCAATCATGGACATTCCAACCTGAGGATTGGTCATTACTATATGACTCTCGATTCCAATACTTCAAGGAGAAATTCCATACCCACTGGCTCGAACCATATGAAATTCAAACCGTCTATGATAATGGTGTTGTTAGACTATGCACTATGGATTCTGAATGGAGGACTCTTCTTGTCAATGAGTACTACCTGAAACTTTACAAGTGTCCACTTTCCAAGGAAAAAATATTTTGTGATGAGAAAAAGGAACTTATTGTGCTTCCTTTTGGCTTGCTCAGAAACTGATTTCTACAAAAAATTAAAAAAAAAAATTAAAAAAAAAAGGGAGAAAAATGTAGAGCATAGGGAATCCTTCCTATCACTTCTTTGCCAAGACACCTTTCCTGTCTTATTTTTGATAGGATCTTACTTGTTCCTTCTCATGCTATAATTTTATCTCCATCCTTTCGGTGGGTCCTTTTTCCTTATCATTTTGTTTGCCATGTCTTTTCACGATACCATTCTTATTTTCATCATGGATATGCTATTTAAGGTACTAATACTTTGTTGTCACATTAGCATGACTCCTTCTCACTTCCCTATGTGCGATCTTTCCCATTCATGATCACCAATCACATTGCCTCGACTTCACATGTGCCATCTTGCTCGTATGGTTGTATGTCTGCTCCACCAGATTTTTCTAGATTGTCGATGTCACCTCCACGTTCTTGGTGATCAGTATTGTATCTTTCTTAATTTTCTTTTTCTTTTTATTTAAAATTATTGCTTCCTTCATTCACTTGTGTGTCGGCACATGGATGGGTCGACCATTCAGCTAGGGGGAGGGGTGTCCATTGCTGAGTCACAATCCTAAAAGCCATCTTTTGAGTCATGTCAAAACTCTATATTATCTTTCACATCATTTCCTTTCATAATAGTCATTGTCTAACCATGTCTTGCCATTATTTCGCCTAAATTTCATTTATTCCTCACTCAAATTTTGGGTCGGTACCACCTGTAGAAACCATCTTCTATCCTTGTCGCACTTTTCTCAAGTCTGCAAGCCAGTTCTATGTTACAGTCATGGTAGGACCTTGTTGCCCCCACTTTTAGCCCACTTCCATGCAACTGCATATGAAGTTTTCAAACTAGCTCACTGGGATGTTTATTTTAAAAGGATACGAGGGTATGATGAGGATATTTCTCTAGAGTTTTCCCAAGGTTTTCGCCAAAATAAAGCTAGTATTTGAGAACTAGAAGTGATCATCACAGTGGAGGAAATTTCAGATGTTTTTGGGTTGCCATTAATAGGGGAAAATTATTTTCCCAGTAAGAAGACAAAGGTTGTGGACTTGCATCCCACTCGAAAGAAATTCTTGAAGCGAGGAGAGTTAGTTGAGATGGTAGCTAGGTAGGGTACTAAATTGAACTCCTTACCTGATCATTGGAAAAATATTGCAAAGTTTATTATTCCATATATTACTTGTGAAGGAAGGTACGTTTATGTTTTTACTCAACATTTTAGCATACTGTTACATCTTCGAAGGGAACTACTAGTTAATGTTCCTTACTTTCTCTTTCATTCTTTGCAAAAAATGTCTAAGTCAGTACAAAATGGAAAAAACTGGTTCTTTGTCCCACCATGGTTGAATAAAGTTGTTAGTGATTGGGATTCATTTGTGCATACCCTAGATGAAGATAGTCCTGAATCCTCTGTAGAAGAGGAATCTTCTACAAAGGATTCTGAAGAAGAAACAATTTTTTATGAGTCTGCCCATGAAGCAAAAGAGGAACCTGATAAAAGGGAAGGGACTCCTATTTAATAGCTGAAACAAACCCTAAGCCCAAAAACTAGGGTAACCAGCAGTACACTTAAAATTATTGTTGATAAGTCTACTGCAAGCTCTAGCAAGCAAACAAAAAATACCCCAAGTGCTAGTCGGAGTATTGCATAAAGCCAGTTGAATGAAAAAAATCCTCCTGAACAATTCAGTGATAGGAAAAGAAAAAGAAAGCTAGAAACCCTAACCAAGTTGGAAAACTTGGCTAATATAGCCAGTGGTCTTGCTAAACCCAAAGATTCTGACTAGGATTTAGAGATATTGTTTGAGGTTACTAAAAAGAAGGGGAAGTTTCACATGGAATTTCATAGAACTAAAAGAAGGTTAACAAAAGAACTAGATGACCCTGGACATAGTAGAAATACTTTTGATTCCCTATTAGAATTACCTCAGGATAGTCCTAGGCAAGACCCATTCTCAGACAAGGGTGGAGATGATCAATTGTTGCAATAGATTCTGAATGAGAAAGAAGAACTTGGAGTTAAGTCTCCTAAGAGTCCATTCACATAACAGGGTCTGAATAAGAAAATAGAAACAGTCATTTCAGGTGTCATTGATGTAAAATAAAATGTGGGGGATCAAAATGCCCAGAAGGATAACTCTACCCAAGTGGATAATTCTGATCAAATGAATAACTCTATAGAAATTCAAACTAAGATTAGGCAAGCTATTGAAAGAAATGTAACTAAAATGCCCATCTCTACTATGCCCAAAGAAACATAACTGAATGCAAAAGCTAGACGGGGTGGTATTCAAACACCTACAATTGAAATTACAAAACAAGAAGAAAGTTTTGAGTCAAAGGATAAGGTGGAAGCAGATGAAAAATTTGTAGATAAAGACCCTCATTTGACAAAAGAGGAAATTTTGGGTTTACAAGAAACAGTAACCAGGTTAACCATGAAAAGACAAGTCTTACACACCCTATTATAGGAAGCACATTTTATCACAGATTCACAAAGAAAGGAGATCAATCAACGTAGGGAAGAACTTGAGGGATCCATGGTATGCAAAGAATCTCATATATCCATTTAGGAACATAAACAATAGGTGGAAGCAATGTGAAAACTCTGGGTCAAGGAGCTCACAAGCACTCTTTAGAAGCTTTCTGGTTTGTAATCCATATTTCTTTGCATGAGGACATGCAAATTGGCCAAATGGGGGGAAATGATGAGCATAGGAATCCCATTATTTTTACCTATTTTTACCTATTCTTTTCCCTTTTTACCTTTATGTTTATCTACCTTCATGTCACCAATTGATGAAGGAACTTTAATTTTTAGTAAAAAGTAAAAAGAAGAATAGGAGTGATAATAATATTGAAATACATAGAGATACTGATTGTTTTGTGGTCCAAATAGTAGGAGATGAATCAAAGGAGTGATGCAGTTGTCAAACATGTAGTGAAGAGGAAAGGATGAGATAGAAGTAATTTTGAAGTCATTTTTTTTTGTTCTTAAAAGATATTTTCTATTATACTAATAGTTGTAGCTACTATTTTTTTTATTATACTATACTTGGTTAAAAGGGCCTTTGGCTAGTGACCATTTTGTAATATATCTAATTAAGCTATGGTTTGTTGGTCATCAGCCATAACAAACCAAGGGTAAATTGTTATATAATTTTGGTATAAATATGTGTGTGTTTCAAAGACTGGATAGACTTTGGATATATAAAAGAAATACTATCATTTTAATCTGTAATTGTTATTTTATGCATTCATATTATGTGTGAGTAAGATCATGTAAAGCTAGTACTCTTTGTGTTTCTTGGTGACTAAGGAGGCAGGGCCCACTACTCGTGTTATTAGGTGATCTATTTCTTAGTGGCATGGTGATTTTTATGTGTGATGTCCCTTGTGCATTTCTTTATTGTGTGATTCATGTTTACCTAAATGTTAATTTGCAATAGTAATTCTATTATTGTCGATGTGTTTTCAGAATTGAATGTAGATTACTTCATGGGATATATTCATTTGGGATATTAAATTTGGATCTTAGTCTGATATTGCATCTGTGTAAATTCTGATCTTGGGCTGCAATATATAAAAGTTAGTTTAATTTGAGACTATTTTTCTAGTTTATAAATCAATATGTGTTTCAAGAATTTAGTCAGTTTATGAATGTCTTTGGAATCTTGTTAGCAGTAATTAATTTAAACATTTATTCTAGAGATTCTAAAATTTCTATAATCTATTCATTCTTTAGTCTGCACAAACATACACTGGTACAAATCCTGTCTCAATTGTGACAAGAAAGAAAATTTCAAGTTTATCCCTTTTAATAAAGTGTGAATCAATTAGGCAATGTGTTGCGGAATTGTTATTTAAGTTAAAATATAAATAGCTGCATTTCATCCCACTTAACTTATTATATTCACCCCTTAGGAAAAAGCATCAATACCTTTCATTAGTTTACGACCCCAGATTGACATATCTAGGTATAAATTGAGGAAATCCATATGAAACCAATTTAAGTCAAAACAAGAGTTAATTTGAGCCATAGTTTTACCCAACACTAGTGAATTCAAGGATAAACCTGTTGTAATTCATACCAAAACAACAATGAAGATTGTTATTGAGCTTTAAAAAAATTGCTTTGCTAGGGTTAGTCATTTGTTAGAGTAAAGTTCTAGTTAGTTAGGGTTAGTTTTCTTTTGTAGGGTTTGTTTTCATTTTATTTTCTTGAATTTCTTTTATTCTTTGTCCCACCATGGTTTAATAAAGTTGTTAGTTATAAGGGAGCTAAAGTTATTATCACCGCCTAGTGATTGGGATTCATTTGTGCATACCCTAGATGAAGATAGTCCTAAATCCTCTATAGAAGAGGAATCTTTTGCAGAGGATTCCGAAGAAGAAACACATTTTTATGAGTCTTCCCATGAAGCAAAAGAGGAACCTGATAAAAGGGAAGGGACCCCTATTCAACTTTCAAAACAAACCCTAAGCCCAAACACTAGGGTAACCATGAGTCCACTTAAAATTATTGTTGATAAGTCCACTACAAGCTCTAGCAAGCAAACAAAAAATACCCCAAGTGCTAGTTGGAGTAGTGAAAAAAGCTAGTTGAATGAACAAACCCCTCCTAAACAAGTTAGTGACAGGAAAAGAAAAAGAAAGCTAGAAACCCTAACCAAGTTGGAAAACTTAACTAATGTAGCCAGTCGTCTTTCTAAACCCAAAGATATTGACCATGGCCATAGTGGAAATACTTCTGATTCCCCAATAGAATTACCTCAGGACAGTCTTAGGCAAGACCCATTCTCAGACAAGGGTGGGGATGATCAGTTGTTGCAACAAATTATAAATGAGCAAGAAGAACATGGGGTTAAGTCTCCTAAGAATCCATTCACATAACAGGGTCTGAATAAGAAAATAGTGTCAGACCAGAGGTGAGGTCCTGCTTGATGATTGGCCTATGCAGTTGGCTTACTCTTGGGGGGAGGCCATAGGGTTTCTTATTAGTAGGGGGTTTGCGGTTGCTTGTGAATTGGTGTTTGAACTTACGGATTCCTTCTGGGTTTTTTGTGGGCTTCGCAGTGATATGTTTTTCTGGGCATTCTGAGCACTTTCTGGAATTTACTATTTTTAGTAAATTCTATTTCTGGCAATGGTCCTTTTGGTCTTGGCACAATTGACTTTCCTCTTCAGTCGACTCAATTGGTTTATTCAGATTTTGGCTTCGGGATGCAGTTTCAGAGAGATAAGTTCATTTCACTTAAATAACATTATATTTTAATGTTATATTACCCCTTGGCCTAGTCTATTGACTTAATGTTGTTTTAAAAAGTGGTCTTTTAAGGGTGGCGCCATCATTGAGATTATTTTATAATTATTAAGGTTGAATTAAAGCCTTAAGTTGGATGCCATTATTAAAGTGATGAATTTAATTAAAAGAAGTCAAATTGAAGCTTTGAAGAAAGGGACGCCATCTTTTGGAGGATTAGGGTTTGACTCTGAAAAGAAGGTTAGGGTTTTGAGAAGGTCAACGGCAAATTATAAAAGGAAGCCTTTGGGTCTCTTTTCATCATCTTTGGTCTATGCTATTGTTATGCTGCCGAAATGGTTGCTGGATTGCTTCGAGGAATGAATGCCTCCTAGCCTTGGCTCGACTTCGTGCTTGAGAGATAGCACCTAGTGGAGAGGTTTGCTTATTTTGAGTGTTTTTGGTAGTAAGGTTTGCATTGTAGTGTTGTTTTGCCATTAGAAGTTTAGTTTATTGCATTTTATGTCATTTTCCGGAGTTGTTGATAACAGGGCTGAATCTGTAGTTTCACTCATAAATCAGAAAACAAAAATAATCTCATTTTGGGTATTGTGTCATTGCATCTTATTGGTAAGGGCGCCCCTTCATGAATATTTGCAGATTTTAATACGAAGCTTATGATTTTATAATGCAAATTCGTCATTCCTTGAAGGCCGTACTTTCTGGAGTGCCTTGGGATTCGTGTCAGTAATTAATAACCATTTTTAGATGCCATTTCTTATTACTAAGTTAGGCGCCATCATTTTGAGGGTCTGTTGCATCAGATTTGAGATCATTTGGGTGAGAAATGAGAGAGTTATGAGCATATTGCTAGGGATCTGTGTTGCTGGTTATGATATTCATGTTGCTGGTCTGTCAGATCAGATTTGAGAAATCTGCATCTTCCTTATTGGATTGGTGTTGAGAGTTCCTTAAAGGCTATGCGAAGGATTCCTTGTTGTTGCAACATTTTTGAAGAGCATCTAATACTTGATCTTGCAGGCAATAATATCTATTGTAAGCTGGCAGTAGTACTGACAGCAGTTCTTTAATATTGCTTTACCATGATTTGTAATACTCATTCTTACATTCTGTAATTGCAAATGTATTTCTTTATCTCCGCCCTATGGTAGCTCCTTTCCCACTCCGGGTTAGAAAGCACATTCTGGGTGTCGAGTTACTTTCAGCATTCTAGCTTATTTCTCTTCAAAGCATTGTAAATTTTGTTATCTCCGCCATATGGTCGCCTCATTTCCATATTGGATTGAGTAGCACATACTTGGTGTTGAGTGTGCTTTCAGTATATTAGATTGTAGGAATCCTCTGACCACATGCTTGTCGTTCGCCGGCGCATTCTTGGTTACAGTTCTTGCATAAGCATTTTGATTGAGACCCTCTGACCATATGCTCGCCATCATTGGCGCCATTCTTGGTTAGAGTTCCTTCAGCTCAGTTTCTGCATTCAGATCCTTTGACCAATGCTCACACCTTGCCCACATCGGGATCCTGGTGTACATTCTAGTTAGAGTTGTTTCAGTATCGTTTGGGGTTTAGCTGCTAACCTTAACGGGTGCATTGGTTTGTAACTTGCAATTGAAAAAGTTGAAAAATTTGGCTCGGAATATTTCAGTGGTATCAGAGCCAAGATCCTGCCATTCTGTGCCCAACAAAGTTCATTTGATAGTCGAAGGATAGAGAAATTAGTTTCTACACCAGAGGTCAGAACGGAGTTCAGCTCAGTTTAGAAGTGGCAGATAAACATGGCTAACAGAGAAGAGATAAAGCTGGAAAAAACACTTTTTGAGACCGGAAGCAGACTTGACAAAGAATGTAAGTCAAGGGAAGATGAAAGGAATAATCTTCAAATATTGGAACAATGTTTGAGACAGGTGAAGCAGTCACCTTCTGAATGGATGCAGTTGGCATTATCACCGGCATTTCACCTTTTAGTTCAGCCCTATTGGCTGGGACACCCAAATGAAGAAATCAAGCTGCTGATTACTTCTTGCCTCATGGAGTTGATGAGAATTGTGATTCCCCTAATGCCTTATGATGATGAAACTATGAAGAAGATTCTTCATAGAATTGTTGGAAGTTTCCAAGAACTTGATGAAACTGGGAGCAGTCTACGTTCTAGAAAGGTTGCTATCTTAAAAACATTTTCAGAACTCAGGATAAGTAACTTGCTAATAGACTTGGAAATGCATGATCAGATCGATCACTTGTTCCGTTACCTCGTCAAATCCACTTGGAGCAAACAGGAAAAGGATGTTATTGCAGCTGTGAATAATATTCTTGTTCTCACTATTAATGAGGCTGATGAAATTCCACCTAGTGTCCAATCCTTCCTCTTGGACGCATACGAACATGAAGAAGAGGGTTCTCCTATTGCTGCTATACTAATTAAGGAGTTGTTTAATCAATGTGAGGAGAAATTGGAACCACTTTTAGTGAAATTAGAGCATGTTGCAGGAAAGATTAATGGTCATGAAGATGGTGATGATTCCAAAGAGTCCATACCAGATCATGTTGACGATTTGGTAAAGATGGATTCTCTTCAAGTTGCTGTCCCAACTTCTCAAGAAGTTCTACACAAGACATCAGCATAATACTTCCTCATAAAGAAGACAATGATAGTGAAGTTTCCAAAACAACAAGCAATGAAGATTTTTCAATTCACTATGGTGGTGACCTTGGGTGGAGCAGCAAACTGAGCCATTGGAGAGAAATAATTTTGATGTTATCAGCTTAAGTTCTGTGGGAGTTGACTTATTTAAGGAGTCATCACTTCAGGAGGAGCATGAAAAGTTTTGTCTGGTTGATCATCCTAATCAACCCACTAGCATTTGGGATCCGGGTGTGTTGGCACCAAGGTATGAAAGAGAACCGTTGTGGGATGAATTTCCCTTTGATCCTGATGAAGAACAAAAATCAGATTGCATTGCAAACTATGTGGTAGCCTTTGGAAGGGAAGTTGTCTTTGAAGAAGAAGAGTGTTCAATGAAGCACCATAATGATCTCTTTGAAGTGGTTGCAGCCACTAAAGAAGAAAATGTTTCTACGGAAACTTTCCGAACAGCGGATGATTATGATCCATTGAGCAAGTTGGATGCTGGCATAATGTTTGATCAAGGAGACAGTGATGAAGAAGAAGAGCTAGAAGACCATATGGTTCTTGAAGATGTAGAGTTTGAAGGTGTTACTAAGCACGAATCTAATTTTTTAGTGCATGAAGTTGATTGCAAACTTAGGGTCGAAGAAATTGTGGAACGTGTTCCTCTCCATGACATTGAGCATTCTCCTCTAGTTGATGGTGAAAGACATGAAAGCTGGAACAACTATGATGGTAGCGAAGACTTAAAACAAAGTTCTGATTTTGAAAGTCAGCCAACCAGCAATCCACCATCTTTGCATATTCTTGAGTGGGAAGAACAAGTCAAAGAGTCCTTTAAGAGGGAAGTGCGAGTTCTATCCCAATTTGATCGCACTCACAGTTTGATTGAAGATCTCTATTGGAAGGCTCAGCTTGAAGAGAGAAGAAGAGGAGTTAAGGATGAAGTTGCTCTTCTCAACTTGCAACTTGTCAGAGACTCTTTGGAAGCGTTGAAATCAGATTGTATACACTTGATGAAGGATCGGGATCATACCGTTGAATTTGCAAAGAAGACCTTCAGTGTTTTCCAAGGAAAAGAGAGAAAGGTTGATGAGCTTACTCATGAGCTTGAATCAACAAAGGCTATGTTAGAAGAGACTCAAGTAGCATTAATGGAGATAGAAGGTCAGTTTGCTGATTTCAAACTTTCCAAGGAACAAGAGAATGGACATAGAGCTGAAGAAATCGAGCAAGTGATTAAAGAGCTTGATAATCTTGAAGGAGAGTTTGATCTTGAAAGTTTCACTAGAAAATCAAAGATCACTAGTGCTGATTTGGAGCAGCAAGATGGAAGGAACGACTTCCTAGTGTTTGACATTCCTCTTTTTGAACTAGGTGAAGAGGGAGCTTATGAGAAACATTCCTTTGAGGTAGATGATGGGATTTCAAGCCTTGAGGAAATCTCTTATGACATCATTGTTGAAGAGGGGAGTTCTAGCACTTCTTCTAACAATGGAACGAGGATGCATGAGTTGCATAATGAAGAACTCACTGCTGCTCCTAGTCTCCCCATTCTTCAGGAGGTGGAAAATCAAGAAGCTTGGTGGAATGAAGTCACTAATCTTGATTGGCAACAAAGAGATGATTGGCACTCCGATGAAGAGTTCATTCATTTTCTGATGGGGATACTTGTCAGGTTCCTATCGGGCTTCATGCTTACACCATATTCTCTAAGAGTAACTAACTTCATAATGGAGTTCGATGAAGGATCCATTGAATCCTTCCAGCAATTCTTCTCTCATGATTTTGAATTTGACTTTCTCAACGAATTCAGATTTGTTGAGTACTTCTTGGAGTTTCAGGGTGCGATGATTCAAATAGAACGTATTTCCCAAAGCGTTCTAGTAAAAGTAATTCTCCATTTGTGGAATGACTCTTCTTTACTTATGATGTGGGGCCCTGGTATCAGCTCGCTTTTGATATGTGTCAAGAAGGTATGTTGGAGTGATGAGCCTCAAATTCACTGTCCTTTGGATGTTGTTACCTTCTTTATCAGTCATTTGAAGTTCACTCCTAATGATCAATGGGAGTTTTGGAGAGAAAAGTTGAACAAGGATTGGTACTTGGCTGTGATGGGATCTTCAATGGGTCTATCCTCAGCGGTAGATTTGAGCAGACATGATATTTTGAGTGCTGATTTTCAGTTTTGCAGCAGCTATCTATCTCCTTGGATGCTGATTTTCATAAAATCAGATTTCAAGTTGACCATTTCAGTCTGGTTGGGTTGCTGGTTCATTCAATTTCAAACCTTCCAGTCTCTTTCGAGGGACAATTTATGGTTTCACATGAGAGAATTGGTGGTGTGGGTTGAGCACATTCAGCATTTGGAAAGAAACCATACTCATTCTAATGGTTTTCTTGGTACATATTCATGTACAAATAATTGGAGCAGCAGACCATCGCTCGACTTGGCTTGGCATTTCGAGACTCCTACTGCTGAGATCGTGTTCAATGCCTTGATTCTACATTCTGAGACTCTTGGGGTTGGAATTGTGAGAAACTTCTTCAGACTTCTTAGTTGTGCCATGATAAATCAGCGGAGGCATAGGGAATTCATGTGGAATCATGAGTTTGAGTTTGTTGAGTTCTTGCAAAGGAAAGCTTTCCTCTTTGCAAGAAGAGTTGAAGATGTCACATTTGCAGTCATGGTTTCGTTTGTTACCATGTGGAGGTGCGCTGAGGAGATTGATTTTGAGTTGGGTAGCCTATCTTTCTTCTCGCCTAGAATTGTGGTTGACAATGGTATGGTTGATATTGTTGACTTTGGGCATCTTGGACATGAGACGTTACTTGATATTAATCTCAGTCCTTTAAGATCTTTAAGATCTTTCAGTTTGAGTATCATAGATGGTAACACTTTGGAGTTACACGAGGAGTCAGTGCAGCATTGGCATGATATTTTCATTGATGTGGTCAGAGTGGTGCAGCATCGGCATGGTGGGTCTTTCCTGAGACGCACTTGGGAACCAGGGATCATACTTGTTTGCATATGGATTAGTTTTAAAATTTATGGAGTTGTGGTGGTATTGCTTGAGGACAAGCAATTTTGGGAAGGGCGGATTGTAATGTCCCCTTCTCGAGCATGATCTTCTCTGATGACCGTTGGCCTATTCTGGAGACCCATAGGCTACTGGGACGGTTTGATTAGGGTTTCTTGTGTGGGGGTTGCGGTTGCTCGTGAATTGGTGTTCGAACTGCGGATTCCTTCTGGGTTTTTTGTGGGCTTCGCAGTGATATGTTTCTCTGGGCATTCTGAGCACTTTCTGGAATTTACTATTTTTAGTAAATTCTATTTCTGGCAGTGGTCCTTTTGGTCTCGGCACAGTTGACTTTCCTCTTCAGTCGACTCAATTGGTTTATTCAGATTTTGGCTTCGGGATGCAGTTTCGGAGAGATAAGTTCATTTCACTTAAATAACATTATATTTTAATGTTATATTACCCCTTGGCCTAGTCTATTGACTTAATGTTGTTTTAAAAAGTGGTCTTTTAAGGGTGGCGCCATCATTGAGATTATTTTATAATTATTAAGGTTGAATTAAAGCCTTAAGTTGGATGCCATTATTAAAGTGATGAATTTAATTAAAAGAAGTCAAATTGAAGCTTTGAAGAAAAGGACGCCATCTTTTGGAGGATTAGGGTTTGACTCTGAAAAGAAGGTTAGGGTTTCAAGAAGGTCAACGGCAAATTATAAAAGGAAGCCTTTGGGTCTCTTTTCATCATCTTTGGTCTATGCTATTGTTATGTTGCCGAAATGGTTGCTGGATTGCTTCGAGGAATGAATGCCTCCTAGCCTTGGCTCGACTTCGTGCTTGAGAGATAGCACCTAGTGGAGAGGTTTGCTTATTTTGAGTGTTTTTGGTAGTAAGGTTTGCATTGTAGTGTTGTTTTGCCATTAGAAGTTCAGTTTATTGCATTTTATGTCATTTTCCGGAGTTGCTGATAACAGGGCTGAATCTGTAGTTTCACTCATAAATCAGAAAACAAAAATAATCTCATTCTGGGTATTGTGTCATTGCATCTTATTGGTAAGGGTGCCCCTTCATGAATATTTGCAAATTTTAATACGAAGCTTATGATTTTATAATGCAAATTCGTCATTCCTTGAAGGCCGTACTTTCTGGAGGGCCTTGGGATGCGTGTCAGTAATTAATAACCATTTTTAGATGCCATTTCTTATTACTAAGTTAGGCGCCATCATTTTGAGGGTCTGTTGCATCAGATTTGAGATCATTTGGGTGAGAAATGAGAGAGTTATGAGCATATTGCTAGGGATCTGTGTTGCTGGTTATGATATTCATGTTGCTGGTCTGTCAGATCAGATTTGAGAAATCTGCATCTTCCTTATTGGATTGGTGTTGAGAGTTCCTTAAAGGCTATGTGAAGGATTCCTTGTTGTTGCAACATTTTTGAAGAGCATCTAATACTTGATCTTGCAAGCGATAATATCTATTGTAAGCTGGCAGTAGTACTGACAACAGTTCTTTAATATTGCTTTACCATGATTTGTAATACTCATTCTTACATTCTGTAATTGCAAATGTATTTCTTTATCTCCGCCCTATGGTAGCTTCTTTCCCACTCCGGGTTAGAAAGCACATTCTGGGTGTCGAGTTACTTTCAGCATTCTAGCTTATTTCTCTTCAAAGCATCGTAAATTCTATTATGTCCGCCATATGGTTGCCTCATTTCCATATTGGATTGAGTAGCACATACTTGGTGTTGAGTGTGCTTTCAGTATATTAGATTGTAGGGATCCTCTGACCACATGCTTGTCATTCACTGGCGCATTCTTGGTTAGAGTTCTTGCATAAGCATTTTGATTGAGACCCTCTGACCATATGCTCACCATCATCGGCGCCATTCTTGGTTAGAGTTCCTTCAGCTCAGCATTCAGGATCCTCTAACCAATGCTCACACCTTGCCCACATTGGGATCCTAGTGTACATTCTAGTTAGAGTTGTTTCAGCATCATTTTGGTTTAGCGCTAACCTTAACGAGTGCTTTGGTTTGTGACTTGCAATTGAAAAGTTAAAAATTTGGCTTGCCCAACCACTACACCAAAAGACCGGCCTGTTAGTAAGGGTGGCTACCTAGGGTGTTAAGGGCGACAACTAGGGAAGAATCTTTCACCACCGAAGCCACCACCGGAATCTGGGGTCTTACGCAACATCGGACACGTGGCCGCCCGCATAGGGGACGGGGGACATTACAGCCCACCACGCTCCGCGGGTCTTGACCTCGAGACCTCGGCTCTGATACCACTAAGGCCCAACCACTACACCAAAAGACCAGCCTATTAGTAAGGGCGGCTACCCAGGTGTTAAGGGCAACAACTAGGGAAGAATCTTTCACCACCGAAGCCACCACGGAGAATGGGGTCGCCAAAGCTTAGGACGTGGCGGCGGGGATGCACCAGCCGCATGGATTACACAGTCCCTTTCAAAGTGTCATTGATGCAAAATAAAATATGGGGACCAAAATGCCCAAAAGGATAACTCTACCCAAGTAGATAATTCTGATCAATGAATAACTCCATAGAAATTCAAACAAAGTTTGGGAAAGCTACTGAAGGAAATGTAACTAAAACACCCATCTCTATTATGACCAAAGAAAAAAAATTGAATGTAGAAGCTAGACAGGGTGGTATTCAAACACCTACAATTGACATTACAGAACAAGAAGAAAGTTCTGAGTCAAAGGATAAGGTGGAAGCAGAAGAAGAATTTGAAGATCAAAACCCTCATTTGACAAAAGAGTAAATTTTGGGTTTATAAGAAATAGTAACCAGGTTAACCACAAAAAACCAAGTCTTACACAACTTGTTATAGGAAGAAAATTATGATACAAACTCACAGACAAGGGAGATTATTCAACTTAGGGTAGAACTTTATGGAGCCATGGTGTGCAAAGCATCTCATATATCCATTTAGGAAAATAAACAACAGGTGGAAGCAATGCAAAAAATCTGGGTCAAGGAGCTCGGGAGCACTCTTTAGAAGCTTTCTGGTTTGTAATCCATATTTCTTTGCATGAGGACATACAAAATGGCCAGCTAGGGGAAATGATGAGCATAGGAATCCCATTATTTTTACCTATTTTTACCTATTCTTTTCCCTTTTTACCTTTATGTTTGTCTACCTTCCTATCACCAATTAATGAAGGAACTCTAAGTTTTAGTAAAAAGTAAAAAGAAGATTAGGATTGATAATAATATCGTAATAAATAGAGATACTAATTATTTTGTGGCCCAAATGGCAAAAGATGAATGAAAGGGGTGATGTAGTTGTCAAACATGTAGTGAAGAGGTGAGGACGAGATGGAAATAGTTTTGAAGTCATTTTTTTTTGTTCTTAAAATAAATTTTCTATTATACTAATAGTTGTAGCTACTATTGTTTTTATTATACTATACTTTCTTAAAAGGGTCTTTGGCCAGTGTCCATTTTGTAATATATCAAATTAAGCTATGGTTTGTTGGTCATCAGCCATAACAAACCAAGGGTGGATTGTTATATCATTTTGGTATAAATATGTGTGTGTTTCAAAGACTGGATAGACTTTAGATATACAAAAGAAATACTATCATTTTAATATTCAATTGTTATTATGTGGATTCGCATTATGTGTGATTAAGATCGTGTAAAGCTAGTAGTCTTTGTGTTGCTTGGTGAACAACAAGGCAACGCCCACTACTCATGTTATCAGGTGATCTCTTTCTTAGTGGTGTGGTGAGTTTTATATGCGTTATGTTCCTTGTGCATTTCTTTATTCTTTGATTCGTGTTTACCTAAATGTTAATTTGTAGTAGTAATTCTATTATTGTCTGCATGTTTTTAGAATTTAATGTAGATTACTTCATGGGATATATTCATTTGGGATTTAAATTTGGATCTTAGTCTGATATTGCATTTGTGTAAATTCTAATCTTGGGTTACAATATACAAAAGTTAGTTTAATCTTAGATTAGTTTTCTAGTTCATAAATCAATCTATGTTTCAAGAATTTAGTCACTTTATGAATGCCTTTGGAATCTTGTTAGCAGTAATTAATTAAAACATTTATTCTAGAGATTATAAAATTTCTATAAGCTATTCATTCTTTAGTCTGCACAAACATACATTGGCACAGATCCTGTCTTGATTGTGATAGGAAACATAATTTCTAGTTTAGACTTTTAATAAAGTGTGAATCAATCAGGGAGTGTGTTGTGGAATAGTTATTTAAGTTCAAATATGAATAGTTGTATTTCATCCCGCTTAACTTATTATCTTTACCCCTTACGCACAAATCCTCAATACGTTTCATTAGTTTATGACCTCAGATTGACATATCTAGGTATAAATTAAGGAAATCCATATGAGACCAATTTAAGTCAAAACAAGAGTTAATATGAACCACAGTTTTACCCAACACCAGTGAATTCGAGGATAATCTTGTTGTAATTCATACCAAAACAACAATGTAGATAGTTATTGAACTTAAAAAAAAATTCTTTGTTAGGGTTAGTCATTTGTTAGAGTAAAGTTATGGTTAGTTAGGGTTAGTTTTCTTTTGTAAGGTTTGTTTTTGTTTTGTTTTGTTTTCTTTCTATTTTTTTTGGCCCTTCACATTAGGAAATTTTTCTTAACTTATCATACACATGAGAGTTAATTCAAATGAGAAAATAATAAATCCATACACAGTAAATACACGCTTTAAAATGTATGATAAGGATAAATATATATATGTGTGTATATCATGTATATACATGGGAGTACCAAAATTCTTGCTGTAAAAAAAGAGAAAAAAGAAAAAAGAGGGAGCTGAGTTGCAAAAAAGGGTGGCTATTCATTCAATTTGGGATACCTTGTCCATCAGGGCCAAAATCCTATGTAGGCAATTTCCTAGTGAACTTCAAAGTCAAGGGTATCGATTCAGTAAGAAACGGTCGGAGTGGAACTAGATCCCCGTGTTCCAAGAACCGAGGAATATCATCCATAGAAGGGATTCCAATGGTCGAGTGTGCAATAGACATAACATTATCTAGATTCCTCAAATATTCAAGCCACACTATCATATTCATAGCCAAGTGAACATCTTCAACAAAGAGCCCAATGTCTAGGAGTGATGCTACAAAGTGAGAAGTGAAGTCAGAATAAAACTGATAGTAAGCTCTGGATTCCACATATTGTTCCCCAAGGACTAAGCACAAGTTTGGCACAATGAAACTAGTAGTTCAAATGAAGGAAACATTTCTAAGCCTTTGAGCCATGATACGACCCATGAAAACATTTTGACGAGGAGAGAAAGTCAAGCAAATTGGAGTTTCCATGACCTAGAAGCAAGCAAGCACTAGTAGAAAAGAAATGCAAAATGGAAATTGAAAGAAAGTGAAGGTGTGAAGAATTCAAGAGAAGTGAAAAATTTATAGAAAACCGTGAGGAAGTTGTGGTACATAGTTTCCTAGATCAAAGTCTTGGAAATCGTAAGCGAGGTGGCAATCGGATGAGTTTCTCCAAAGTAGAATGTTAAATCAAATTAATTCTTACACAATTGGTGACAATTTTCTTCAAAGTTGACTAGTACGAAGATTGTGAATCAAGCAAGTTAAAGATTTTGAAATTAACTGTGGTCATTTCATTTTGTTTTACTAAGCCATATTAATCATGAAGGTGCCCATGTGTGCAAAGTGGAAAGGCAAATGAAGCCAGTAATGCAACACACGTCATCACCTGGAAAAATTTGAAGGGAATGATACACTTGCATTGAGGTGTGTGAATTTAATGTAGAATTTAATGTGATTATGTTTAAGTGTCATCATGAAATTTTTAATCCATTAATGTGGTGCAGTGTCATGAAATCAAAATTGCTAGTCGAGTATTTAGTAGTTGCCATAAAATTTAAATGGAAGGGTGGTAACTAATGGTTCTAGATTTAGATTTAAATTTGGTGATTGAATTGTTTACTACTAAATTTTAATTTATGCATATCTTCTAACATATAACAAGTTGAAATTAGCTAGGATTTGGCATAAGAGTGGTAAAGTTTAGATGGGAATACACACCAACATGGAATTATTAAATGAGTTTCTAAGAAGCAGTAAAACGATGAAGGGATTTACATTGAATGAAAAATGAAGAGGAAACCTTCGCTACCATTGTAATTCCCAACCTAATAGTGGGCTTCATTGCTTGTAAGTTGAAATGAGCTATTAATAAAATATCAAAAGAAAAAATGAGCTATCATTGAAAAATCAAAAGGGATATATAAAAAAAAATCAACTCTTTAGGCTATCCAAATATCTCTATCGGGGCTATAGACGCATGGCTAGAAGTAGAGTTATGTTTGGGAAAATTACAAAGATAACCTTGTTGGGGATATGGACACTTGACTAGCAGCAATGCTCTATCCATGGTTGGCTTTGGAGGATTACCAAATTATGTAGTTCAATGTCAATGAACTATTTTTTTTACCGAGTTCTAGAAACTAGAATTAATCAGAGAACACACGGATATTTCCAAAGAAATTTTACTATTTTTATGTCAGAATCTAGGTAAAGGTAAAGAGCTATTGTTTTAAAATATGCATAAATTATAATTTACAATTAGTAATTTAATCCCAATTTTTGGTTTAAATTTGGTTTTATTGGTTGCAAGTTGTTGTGTGGTCTCACAACACACCCTAAGACTGTAAGACTTGTGGACCCCAAGTGAAATCTAACACTTATGGAAGGTACTGGCTAGTTGAAAAGATCACTAGAAATGAAAAGCAAAGAGAAATATTTAAAAGAAAGTACTTCATAATTCAAGTGTTCTAGGTACTGGGTACCGGGAACCGAGAAAGCCAGAAATGTAAAAGTTAAAGAAAAGTGTTGAGAAAAGTGTTCAGGTCCAAGAGTAAAGGTTTGGTAAATGTGGAAGTTCTAGTAAAAGCCAAGGTCTAAGAAAATTATGGGTGAAAGCTAAACACTGGGTACTGGGTACTAGGTAAAAATCTAAAGTAAAGTTTCAAAATTTTAAGGTTATCTAAAAGGTCCAATGGTCTAGTAACTCAGTTAAAAATATAATTACATGATAATATATGATTTTCTTGAAAGCATGTTATTTATGATGGATTTATAATGATAATGAATTAATTATGGTTGTATTTACATGAGATTTTTATAAAAAAAAATTAAAAGGGATTTAATAGGTGGAATTGGTGATTGTAGGAGGAGTAGATTGCGATGCAAATTTTGAGTATGGGTGGTTAGAAAAAATTATATTATGGATAGAATCATATCCAGATCAGGTAATATATTCCAAGAAATTATGCAAAGGAGGAGCTTGAGTTGTTGGAATACCGAGGAGCCTAGTATTACGCATATGACGAAGGAAAGTGATAACCTCTGGGGAAGCCCATTCCTGAGAGTAGAAATCCTAAGAACTGAGATATAGGAACAAAAATTCCACCTAATCATTCTGAATGTATGGGAAAGTTCCTACGTACTATCTGGATTCAAGTTATTATCCTGGCAATAATAATAAGATGAAACACCTAAAGGACATCAACATGCAGATGAAGGTTGAATTTTGTTGACTTCATTTGCAATTCTCTTACTAGTCACCACATTCCATGTTCCTTGTTGTGATTCATCCCTTGGATTTCCTCTCATGTATTTATCTTATGCTACCTATGTCTTTCTTTCATAAAAGACCAAGGGATACTTCTTTCTAAGTTAAGTTCATAATTTGTGGATGTCGAAAGAGCCAAAACTTCTCTAAGTTTTGTTCTTTTTTCCTATTTTTTGAATCATTCTAGTCTAAGAACTTGTATGCACATAGAACTTAATCAATATCAAAGCCAAATTGATAGCTACCTATCTCATGTATCTTTTGTAGCTGGTTCAATGTTCGTTCAATCAGAGAAGACTCTATGTTGCGCCATTTAAGGGTGCATACAAAACCTACTTGGTGTCCAAACTAAACCCCTCTCTTTAAAAGCTCGCACCATTCTATGCCTAGTTGTGAAGCAATGTAGTGAAGTATAGAACAATTTTCTTTGATTTTATTAAATCTTGGGGTATTGCATGGAGAATAACTGGGAGCAATTTTTTTTTTTTAGTATTTTTGATACTTTATTTTAGATTAGATGTTAAATTTTAGAAAATGTTCCAAAAAAGAGATGAATAAATGGAAATTTTATTGAAAATACTTTATTCTATGAAATTGTTGAATGCTTAAAGCTAAATCTACTTAAGTGAAAGAAAAATTGTTTGATATTCATGAAATACTATTGCAAGTTTGTTGATTTCATGAAATTGTTTTATGATCGAGTAGAAAAGATTTTATCTAATGATATTGATTCCTAAAGAAACTGGAGACAACCATAGACCTCCTGAGATTAATAGAAATATATCAAATCATACCCTGAAGCTAACCTAGTATGGTCAATACCTAACTACCGGAGCCTTGGGATTAAGCTAGGTCAACCTTTCCCTTTTACTCAGACTTTAAGGTTGCCCTAGTTCAGTCTTTCAAGTAAAGATAGGTTCTTCGTAGTTTTCTTGTGAGGATTTCATCTGCACTATTGTTGTGACTAACATCATCATCAATAGGAATTAGCAAAGAGATGGGATACATATACCTGCACTTTTTATATACAAGTATGTGTAGGATCATGATGGGCCAAAAAGTGGCGATATGTAAGTGATATGATGGCCCATGTGGCTGACGCCTTTTTTTATACCCAAAATTGATGAAACTAAAAGGGTTTTTAAAGGAGATTCTCAGCTTTCCACCAATATAAATTATGCTTTGCTTTGAATTTAATAAATAATTATTATTCATTTTCTATTTGAATTACGACTAAAGTTCTGATTGATAGGCTGATTGAAAAACATCGATAGCTTTCAAACGGTATCACATTTTTTGAATCCAAAACATGTGTCACATTCTATGCTTTGCATACTATAGGATTAAAATAAATAAAAATTCATGAAGTTTTGACCAAGTTAAGGTGGTTAGGCATACGAGTTTTTATATTTTTTAAAATTTGTAATAAAATATTCATAATTAATTATTTACTTGGAAAAAATTACAAAAAAAATGCATCACATCGGGACATGAGTCCTCTAATTATATCTAAAATATTATAAAAAAATATTATCATTTTATTGTGGTTAGGGTGGTCATACATACACCTACTCTTATTTTTTCCCGAAATTTAAGTACTATTGCATTGAAATTTCAAATTTTCACCAAATAGATTTATTCATTTTTTAAATAAACCTAGTAGTTTAGAAACAACATTCAATTTTCTATAGATTCTATTCTTACATATTTTGAAATAATATAGATAACTTATTCAAATTTTTATGTCAAGTTTCCTAACTCTGATTTTTCTAAATTTTTTGCCACTTAAGGGCCTGTTTTTTCCATGATGATCCTGCACATACCCATACCCACTAGTGAGATGACCATTACTCTGGAGGATTTTCATCATGTTCTTCAACTTCCTATTTGAGGTGAGACTATACACTTTGCAAAGGGTTGATCTCATTGGGAGATGAGGGCATAAATTGAGTACTTCCTTGGAGGTCTGGTTCGGGAGAGTACCATGGGGCCACATATTGAGCTGTGGTGGCTACTTCGCACATGATCACCACTCCTTAGGTGGATTATGATTATGACTACAACATTAGTACTAGTCCAAGATGGTTGGGGAGCTCACCTAGATGGAGGATTGGAGCACATGATTTAGGAAATGGAGCAACATAGGACTGTCTACACCTAGGGTAACATTATGATAGCATATCTCTATTATGGCATTGGGTAGCTCACCTATCAGGAGGTGTAAAATATGGTACATTATACACTATTACAAGTTTGGTGCCTAGTGTTGCAAGTATGAGCTAGTTTGGTGGTGTTACAGTCATTGATGTCAACACAATTTAGTATGTTGTGAATTATACATGTATGGTTGAGATGTTGTTGAGATGTTGTAAGTACATGGAGCTATCTTTATGATGATGCATAAGTGTTGGGTTAACAAGTTTCCAAGTTATTTTGAGAAAATTAATGAAGAAAAGAAATCAAAGTGTTGGAAGTGTTCAGATTGCACTCTAGTATGTGGTCCGTATTTCTCCTGTGTTGATCCTATGACTGTGCAATTCTAAAGATTTTATTATGGTGATCTAATGATGATATATTCTAAGTTCTAGTTTCTGGTGAGATGGTACATGAAAGTTGTGTCCATCGGTATGTGTTTTCTACTAGCAGAGTTAGTGTTCTATGGACTAGGAGAAATATGTTTGCTCTGCAGTCCTCCGATGTTTCATTTTAGATCATGCGGATCTAGGATATGTCTTGTGAAGGTCTTCCCTATGCTCTAGCGAAAAGTTTTGAAATTTGGTGATCCAAAAATCATGTTTTAGTATTTCAGTGTGTGTCTGCACAGTCTAAATAGTCTGGTGAAAGAAATTCAGTGATTGAAGCCTATTGTTTTTGATGCGGATGTATTTAGAAGGTTTTGAGATGTATTCTCGTGCATAATGAAGCATGTTGAGTTGTTCTCCTATCATCTTCTTAGGAAGCATGTGCATCAATGTTTATTTTTGTTTTCATTAGGTTTGGTCGACCTGGTGTTTACACTTCATTCGAAGAATAAAATTTAAATTGAGGAAGCGTGTAGAAAATTCAAGAGGGTATGTGCAAGAGCATCATGGAAAAAATAGGCCCTTAAGTGGAAAAAAAATCAGAAAAATCAGAGTTAGGAAACTTGACGTAAAAATTTGAATAAGTTATCTATATTATTTTAAAAATATGTAAGAATAGAATATGTAGCAAATTGAATGTAGTTTCTAAACTACTAGGTTTTTTTAAAAAAAAATCTATTTGGTGAAAATTTGAAATTTCAATGTAGTAGTACTTAAATTTGGGAAAAAATAAGTAGGTGTTGTCTGACCACCCTAACCACAATAAAATGATAATATTTTTTTATAAGATTTTAGATATAAGTAGAGGAATCATGTCTCGATGTGATGCATATTTCTTTGTAATTGTTTTCCAAGTAAATAATTAATTATGAATTTTTTATTACAACTTTTAAAAAAATATAAAAAACTCATATGTCTAACCACCTTAACTTGGTAAAACTTCATGAAATTTATTTTTTCTTTTTAATCCTATAGTATGCAAAGCATAGAATGTGACACATGTTTTGGATTCAAAAAGTGTGATATTGTTTGAAAGCTATAGATGTTTTTCAATTAGTCTATCAATTAGGCCTTTAGTCGTAATGTGAATAGAAAATGAATAATAATTACTTATTAAATTCAAAGTAAAGCATAATTTATATTGGTGGAAAGCTGAGAATCCTTTAAAAACCCTTTTCGTTTAATCAATTTTGGGAAAAAAAAATTGTCAGCCACATACCCATCATATTGCCACTTTTTGGCCCATCATGATCCTGCACATACCCAAGAATATTATTTTTATGTTTTTATTGGTCCACTCTTACTCCTTTCCACTGCGATAATTTAGAGTTGCCGACCTAATTTGAATTTATGAAATGATGTATTGTGGCTGACCTTGGAGAAAGTTTCAAAGGTTGTAGATGGTATAAGAGCAAGTTGAATTATGAAGAGATGTATGACAGTGTGATGCAAAGTGACGAAAGAGTGCCACAAATTATAAGAGTAGAAGTGTGTGTAAGTTGTGATAGCAGTGTTTCAGTATGTTGAAGATAGTAAGCTGAAGGTTTTTGTAATCCTGCGAATGTGCTTTAATTATAGTGGTGGATATTTTATTCTGTTTTGTATCTATAGGTAGTGAGCCTCCCTATTGGACAGTGAGTCCTTTGTAGGAAGTGAGCCTAAGTTGTATTTGGATAGTGAGTCCTCTTTAGGGTAGTGAGCCCTTGGCAATGAGCCTTTGTATATAGTTTATAATCTTTATATTGTGAGTTAACCCTCACCGTGGTTTTTCCCTTATTGGGTTTCCCATGTAAAAATTTGGTGTTCATTGTGTTTATTTACTTTCTATTATATGTGTTTCATGCTCATATTTAATAGTAGAATAGTGTGGTTGAAGATTTGATAAGTGATGAAGTTTTAAAGTAGATTTGTGTAACAAATGATTCACCCCCCCTCTCAATTGTCCTGCACCTATTTAACAATTGGTATCAGAGCATTAGTTCCTTGCTATAGAGCTTAACCGCTTAAGGAAGATCTGATGGCACACAAATTGGAAATACCTGTGCTTGATGGAACTGACTACAAAGATTGGAAGGGATAGATAAGAGGATATATTATCTCTCTTGGTTTCAAGACCCAGAAAGTTGTTGAGAAAAAGTACACACTTCCATCTAGTGGTGTTAATTCTATAGATAAGATCTCTGCTTATGAAGAAATGAGAAGGCGAAGTATGTGATTTGCAGTGGTTTATCTAAAAATGAGTGAATTAAGGTTAATTTTGTGGATACTGCATATGAAGTCTAGAAGAAGTTGGAAGACATGTATGAAGGGAATGAAAAAGTGAAATTGACAAAGAGACTAGTGGAAAAGCGTAGATTTGTGAACCTAAAAAATGGAAGATGGTGAAGAATTCACAAGTTTCTTTCACAGGGTTGAACAAACTACAAATGTGGTTAGAAATCAAGGAGGAAAGTTGCCAGATGAAGACATTAAAGAGAAAACCCTGATCACCCTACCAGACTGCTACAACGATAAGATCTCGGTGATTGAAGAAATGTTTGATCCTAAGAAGTACACCTTCGAACACTTGTTTGACAACTTGCAATAATTTGAATTCAGAAAGTTCTGAAAAGATGACAAGATAGAAGAAAAGACAGAAAATACATTTAAGGCAATGAAGATTGAGGAGGAGCTAGATAGTGATGGTTTTGATGAGTTGGAAGCTAACTTCACCAAGAAGTTGAAGAAAGGTACCGGAAAGTATAAAGGTATGTTGCCCTTTAAATGCTTTAGTTGTGGTAATATTGGTCATTATGCTTCAAGATGTCTAAATAGGGCTGGACATAAAAAGAACAAGTATTATAAGGATAAGGATAGGAAGGATAAGAAATATAAGAAGCTATACTATGTTAAGGAAGAGGTAGGTATTTCTGATGATGAATCTAAAAAATGAGGTTGATGATAGTGAATTCTTATTCTTAGCTTTGGAAACTAAATTTGTATCCACTAACCCTAGAAAATGTGTAAGCAAGAAGACCCTGGAGGTTAAGAAGAATAGGATGGAAGGTACTCTGGTTATTGCATTGCATGCAAGATAGGATGAAGACTACTGGGTAATTGATAGTAGATGTTCAAATCACATGATCGAAGATAAGAGTATGTTCACTAAACTTGAGAGATATGATGGTGGTTTAGTTATGTTCAGTGATGATTTAGGAGTGAAGATCTGCTGAAAGGGTTCAATTAGTTTTGATGGAGTGCATAGTACTGATGATGTATATTATGTGAAGGGTTTGAGGCATAATATTCTGAGTGTTGGTCAAATGTGTAGCAATGGATTTAAACATGTGTTTCAGAACAATACCTATGAAATCAGAAAAGGATTCAAAAATGGAGATATGATTGCCACTGGAAGAACTCATGGAAACATCTATCAATTGAAAGGTGTTGATGGTCATTGTCTTGTATCTCAGATCAGTGAAAATTGGTTATGGCACCGAAGAATGGGACATTTGAACTTTGATAACCTGGTCAAGATTAGTACAAAGGAGATTGTTCGAGGACTTCCTAGAATCACAAGACCTGCTAACACTATCTGCAGAAGTTTTCAACTAGGGAAGCATACTAGATGTAGCTTTAAGGGAAAGGAATATTCTACTACCGAAATGTTGGAGTTAGTACATATTGATCTATGTGGTCTGTCTAAGACTAGAAGCCTAAATGGTGACAAATATTTCATGTTGATTATTGATTATTACACTTGAATGAAATGGGTTGATTTTCTTAGAGAAAATAATTAGGCCCTGGATAGGTTTAAGGTATTCAAAGCAAGAGTGGAGAATGAAGTAAATCTGAATATCAAGTGTTTAAGATCAGATAGAGGTGGTGAATTCACTTTTGGTGAATTTAATACATTATGTTAGAAGCATGGCATAAAAAGATAGTTTTCTTTTTTGAGAACCCCAGAGTAGAATGGAGTAGTTGAAAGGAAAAATAGGACAGTACAAGAAGTTGCTAGAACTATGATGAAAGAATCTAATCTATTAGATGTATATTGGAGAGAAGTGATACATACTATTGTTTATGCTTTTAACAGAGTTCAAATCAGACATAACATCACAAAGACACCTTTTGAGTTATGGACTAGTAAGACTGCTACTATGAAATATTTTAAGATATTTGGAAGAAAATGCTACATTAAAAGAGATGATGAAAATCTTGGAAATTTTGATGCTAGATGTGATGAAGCAATCTTTCTTGGGTACTCTACCACTAGCAAGGCATACAAATGTTTTAACAAAAGATTAAGAAAGATTATTGAAAGTGCTAATGTTAAAGTTGATGAAGACATATGCAGACCTATTGAGATAAGTGAAGTTGAACTTGAAGATCCTATTTGTGGACATATACCTAAAGAAAATAAGAAGGAAGAAGAAGAAGAAAAAGAAGAATAAGAACAAGTGGAAGAAGAAGAAGAAGAGAATGAACCAGAACTTGTTGCCAGGAATCTTAAATATGTATAGATAAATCATCTGGAAGATCAGATAATTGGAGACAAGAGTGAAGGTGTGAAGACAAGAAGCAAAGTTGTAGGTGAGGTAAATTTTTGCTTACTCTCTAAAATAGAACCTAAATATGTAAAAGAAGAATGTGAAGATGAAAGTTGGATGAGAGCTATGAAAGAGGAATTGCAACAAATAGAAAAGAATCGGACATGGGAAATAGTCCCTAGGCCTATGAACAAAAATGTGATTGGCTCAAAATGCGTGTTCCGGAATATGCTAAATGAAAATGGAGTAGTAAGGAATAAGGAAAGATTGGTATGAAAAGGATATTCACAAGTTGAAGGAATAGATTTTGAGGAAACATTTTCCCCTGTGGCCAGAATGGAAGCTATCAGAATGTTTTTGGCATTTTCTACACACAATGACTTCAAGGTATATCAGATGGATTTTAAGTCAGCTTTTTTGAATGGTGAGTTGGAGGAATAAGTGTACATGGAGCAACCTGAAGGGTTTTAGCTATCTGACAAGCCAGACATGGTTTGCAAGTTAAAGAAAGCATTGTATGGATGGAAGCAAGCTCCCAGAGCTTGGTATGCAAGACTGGACAGATATTTGACAAAATAAGGATTCAACAAAGGTTCTTTTGAGAGCAACCTCTACTTCAAAGTGCAAGGTAATAAGATGTTAATTTTAGTTGTTTATGTTGATGACATCATTTTTGGTGGAAATGAAGGCATGTGTAAAAAGTTTGCTAAAGAAATGCAAAAAGAATATGAGATGTCTATTTTTTTTTAATTGAATTTCTTCCTTGGTCTACAAGTGAATCAAACTGACAAAGGGATATTCATTTCACAATCTAAGTATGTAAAAGAGTTGTTGAAAAGGTTTGGGATGGAAGATTCTAAACCAGTTTGTACTCCTATGGTAATCGGATGTAAGTTGAGCAAGGATGATGAATCTGCTAAGATTGATCAAAGCAAATATAGATCCATGATTGGCAAATTATTGTACCTCACTGCTACCAGACTAGATATTATGCATGTAGTGTGTTTAGTTGCTAGATTTCAAGAAGATCCTAGAGAATCACATCTTATGGATGTAAAAAGAATATTTAGATAGCTTAAAGGCACACTGGATTATGGACTATGGTACCCTAAGAGTGATGATTTCACCTTGAGTGCCTATACAGATGCCAATTGGGCTAGATGTGTAGATGAGTGGAAGAGTACCAGTGGTGGTGATTTCTTTCTTGGTGGAAGACTAGTTTCATGGCTGAGTAAAAAGCAAGATTCAATTTCTTTATCCACTGTAGAGGAAAAATATATTGCTGCAACATCCTGTTGTACACAAGTTTTGTGGATGAAGCAAACTCTGAAGGACATTGGAGTAGTATGTGATGAGCCTATTTCTATTTTCTATGATAATACAATTGTAATAAATTTTTTGAAGAACTTAGTTATGCATTCAATAATGAAGCACATATCTATCAAGTATCATTTTCTGAGAGAAAAAGTGTTGGGGAATGAGGTTAGACTGGATTATGTAACAACAAAGGAACAAATTGTAGACATATTTACTAAGGATCTTCTGAAGGATACTTTTGAGCATCTTAGGGAGAGGTTGGGGGTCATTGGCCCTCCTTACTAGGTGCACATGAAGGTGCATCAGTCTAGTGAATTCACATATTCTTCATTTATCTAGACTGACAAAAGGGTCTACTCCGTAGGGGGAGTAGAAAAGGTTTTCATTGTTGCAGTATGAGTGTACTCCTAAGGGGGAGTAATCATAGTAGTTGTTCTTTTCAATTGATATCAAATGGGGAGAAAAAGCTATGTGTTTCCATCAATGAAAAAGGGGGAGATTGTTGTAAGTATGAGCTAGTTTGGTGGTGTTTTCATTGGTGTTGTCATTGATGTCAACACGGTTCAATATGTTGTAGATTCTACATGTATGGTTGAGATGTTGTTGAGATGTTGTAAGTACATGGAGCTATCTTTATGATGATGCAAAAGTGTTGGGTTAACAATTTTCCAAGTACTTTTGATAAAATTAATGAAGAAAAGAAATTAGAGTGTTGGAAGTGTTCATATTGCACTCCAATATGTGATCCACATTTCTCCTGTGTTGATCCTATGACTATGCAGTTATGAAGATTTCATTATGGTGATCTGACGATGATATATTATGAGTTTCAATTTCTAGTGAGATGGTACGTGAAAGTTGTGTCCACTGGTATGTGTGTTCTACTGGAAAAGTCAGTGTTCTATGGACTAGGAGAAATATGTTTGCTCCATAGTCCTCCGCTATTTTGTTTTAGATCATGCAGATTTGGGATATTTCTTGTGAAGGTTTTTCCTATGCTCTAACAAAAAGGTTTGAATTTTGGTGATCCAGAAATCATGTTTTAGTATTTCAGTGTGTGTCTGCAAAGTCCAGATAGTCTAGTGAAAGAAATTCAGTGATTGAAGCCTATTGTTTTTGCTGCATATGTATCTGGAAGGTTCTAAGATGTATTCTCATGCAAAATGAAGCGTGTTGCATCGTCCATGTGTCATGTTCTTGGGAAGCATGTGCATCAATATTTATTTATGATTTCATTAGGTTTGGCTGACCTGGTGTTTACACTTCATTCAAAGAATAAAATTTAAATTGAGGAAGCATGTAGAAGATTCAAGAATATTATTTTTATGTTTTTATTGGTCCACTCTTATTCCTTTCCACCGCAAGAATTTAGATTTTTTGACCTAATTTGAATTTATGAAATGATGTATTGTGGCCAACCTTGGAGAAAGTTTCTAAGGTTGTGGATGGTATAAGAGCAAGTCGAATTGTGAAGAGATGTATTACAGTGTGATGCAAAGTGATGAAAAAGTGCCACAAATTATAAGAGTAGAAGTGTGTGTGAGTAGGCTATGATAGCAGTGTTTCAGTATGTTGAAGATAGTAAGCTGAAGGTTTATGTAATCTTGTGAATGTGATTTAATTGCAGTGGTGGGTCTTTTGTTTTTTTTTGGGTATGTGTAGGATCATCATGGAAAAAATAGGCCCTTAAGTGGCAAAAAATTTAGAAAAATTAGATTTAGACAACTTGACATAAAAATTTGAATAAGTTATCTATATTATTTAAAAATATGTAAGAATAGAATATGTGGAAAATTGAATGTAGTTTCTAAAATACTAGGTTTATTTAAAGAGAAAAAAAATCTATTTGGTGAAAATTTGAAATTCCAATGCAATAGTACTTAAATTTCAGGGAAAAATAAGTAGGTGTCTGTCTAACCACCCTAACTACAATAAAATGATAATATTTTTATAATATATAGTAGAGGACTCATGTCTAGATGTGATGCACATTTTATTGTATTTTTTCCTTGTAAATAATTAATTATGAATTTTTATTACAACTTTTAAAAATATAAAAACTTGTATGTCTAACCACCTTAACTTGGTCAAAACTTCATGAAATTTAATTTTTCTTTTTCTAATCCTATAGTATGCAAAGCATAGAATGTGACATGTTTCATTCAAAAATGTGATACCATTTGAAAGCTATAGATGTTTTTCAATCATCCTATCAATCAATACTTTAGTCATAATTCAAATAGAAAATGAATAATAATTATTTATTAAATTCAAAGTAAAGCATAATTTATATTGTTGTAAAGCTGATAATTTCCTTTAAAAACCCTTTTCGTTTCATCAATTTTGCGTAAAAAAAGTTGTCAGCCACATACCCTACACATACCCATAATATCGCCACTTTTTGGCCCATCATGATCCTACACATACCCTTTTTGTATTTGTAGGAAGTGAGCCTCCTGTTGGACGTGGAGTCCTTTGTAGGTAGTGAGCCTTTGTATTTGGATAGTGAGTCCTCTTTTCTAGGGAAATGAGCCTTTGTATTCAGTTTATAATATTTATATTGTGAGTTAAACCTCACCGTAATTTTTCCCTTATTGGGTTTTCCACATAAAAATCTGGTGTTCATTGTGTTTATTTACTTTCTTTTATCTGTGTTTCATGCTCATATTTAATAACAAAATAGTGTGGTTGAATATTTGATAAGTGATAAATTTTTAAGGTAGATTTGTGTGACAATTGATTCACCCCCCCCTCTCAGTTGTCATGTTCATGTTTAACACCTAGAGTATATCACATGTACTAGACTGACATGATTTCCTACGATTGGTGCTATGGGTTACCCACACTCCTTGAGCTATTCACTTAGACAAGCATGGCATTATGGGGATTTATTATACTGGAGATTTATCCTCAACCGTCTTGATAAGGAGGAGATCCTATGGAGACCTTACCTCTTGATACCTCAGTGGCTAGGCGAGACACACTAGTTGACTAGGATGAAAAGGGACTGATTTTTACTAGGTATACAAGATTATGTAGTGAGACCTTTCTACTAAGATCATGTCATGATGTAGTTTGGATAAATACAGGTTCCACCAACACCACAACCTTTCTATAGAAGATTAGTGTGGAGTTCCCATAGGATTGGATATACGAGATAGCTCACATTCAAGAATGTTGTGTCGAGTGATTTAGATGATGAGGATCTCAACATGCCCCCAGTCTCCAACGTTGATGGCATGGGTGCTACAAATGCTTATGAGGAGGGGTTGGTGATAGCACGACCAGATCTATTTTTACCACGGATCAACCTATAGGCTATGTAAGACCTCTTCCAAATCACAAGGATGACGAGGAAGAGACAAGTGAGGAGATCATTGATGCAGAACTATTTTCAGATGAGGTAGAGGATTACAATGAGGATGACTTAGAATATGAGGAGGAGGATGAGGATGAGGAGGAGGATGAGGATGAGGATGAGGATGAGGATGAGGATGAGGATTAGGATGAGGATGAGGATGAGGATGATGAGGAGGAGAGCCAACTGATGAGTGACAACAGTGATACAACAGGTGAGGATCCAGTTTCTCCCAAGTAGAGAGATTCAACTCCTACATTGGTTACTAGATCATAGTCAACAACCTTAACACATGCCAACACTTATGAGAATGGAGAGGGTAGTGAAACTTTTATACCTCCTACATAGGAGGGATATGTTGCTACATAGAAGGTTGGAGACCTAGGTGACAATACACTATTTGTTTTTATCATTATTCTTTTATGGTTATGCTCATGTTCTCATATATATATATATCATGATGTGTACTGATTATTCTTATTATTTCCAT
This sequence comes from Sequoia sempervirens, assembly GCA_007258455.2. NCBI lineage: Eukaryota > Viridiplantae > Streptophyta > Pinopsida > Cupressales > Cupressaceae > Sequoia > Sequoia sempervirens. The sequence goes on from VDFB02378065.1 coordinate 101,370, forward strand.
TTTGTAATATTTGTTCAAGAGAGATATAGGATATCTACCATCGAGCTATTGTGGAAATGGTTTCTCCTATGCCCTTAGATGAGGTTGTCACTAAAGAGTACATAATTCTGTTGATCATAGAGCAGCATGTAGATCTGTTTGAGCCTTTCACGAGGTTGAAAGTAGTGTACGAGAGCACTACCAAGTGTTCCAATTGAGCCATGGATGAGCTATCAGCACTACAAGCTGCCTATGATGAGCTTTGATAATCTCGAGGTTTGAGAGACAGTAAATCAGAGGAGACACAACAGTTAGAGCTCGAGAGACTACATGGAGATATTTTCAGGTTGTAGGCGGAGAGATACCTCATAGATCAATAACATATGGAGGCTCTTTTATGGGAGGCTAGGGTTATTGGATGAGTAGAGGACCTATAAGATGTGCTAAGATCCATGAATAGATCACGATCACATACCAATGTGTCTTGACAGATTCCACCACTAGACCCCGAGGGGTCTAGCAGTCAAAGGCTATAGTAGCATTGTATTATTGAGGATATGTACTTAAAAAAATTTCTTATATATATATATATATATATATATGATCATTTATGTTTGGTTGCTTATGTTAATGTGTTTAAGTTAGATGGCAATATGATTTATCAAATAATTTCTCTAATATTATCCAATAAATATCTCCATGCTCTAATATGTTTTACATGATCTAATTAAAACTATCTTTGAGATGCAAAATTATGATTGGGTATGCTATTCTAAATTAAATGCACTTATGATTTTATTGTAAAAAATTAAATGTATATAAGGATCTTAATCTAACACCACATACAAGATTAATTTGAATAATATGAAACTTAAAGTAACAACCCAAAGCTAATTTGAATAATTACTTTAATATTCAAGACATATAAATAATTGTTTGTCAAGAATGAAGCAATGCGAGAGAAAATAACATACTATCTACTAACTCTAACATCATTGCTTTAACATTCACACTATTCAAGAAGGAAGGTTAGACATAGTACCAATGCAAATGTGTGGCATTAATAGGTTCTTTAAGAGGTGTACCACCCATTTCTGTTAATGTGTATACTCTAGACCCATAACTTTCATCAATTATGTAAGGTCCTAACCAATTAGGGCTAAATTTTCCTTTTTCAGTCAGGGCAACATTAACGTTATGTTGATTCTCAAATAACACCAAGAAACAAAGAAAAATGCTAGTAAGGCACATGCAATTCAACCTATAGTAGGTCATCTACATCCCAATCTTGTTTGATATATATGTGAAACAAAGAAAAATAGGTTTATCAAAATGAAACAAAATGATGCACCTACTTCTCTAATTTCATTCAATTATGAGGGCTATAATGTGTCATTGAAAATAAAAAATCAAACCTAACTAATATAGAAATCAAAAGGTAGGTTTTAAGAGGGTCAAATGCTATGTACCTATTGCAAAAAGTGCTTTTCTAAGCCTCACTAAGGGCTCATTTTCCCAATGGTGAATGGGTCCCTACTAGGGTTCTAGAAAATCAATTTTTGGGTTCTTTTCTTCAATGTCTGCACCCCCATATCCTGGGTGTTTAGCTCTCAAAAGTCAGAAATAAATTCTATAGAAGACTTTTCGTGATCTTGCAATAAAGATGACAACTTTTAAAACTTTTCAATTTTGATAACTTTTTCTCTCCAATGGATCTTCAACCTAAAACTTGTAATCACACATTAAAGGAGATGAAAAATGTTGTTTTGTTAGAGAATAGGGGTTTTCCTTGGTCAAACCTTGTTTTGGTAATTAAACCTTGAAATGAAATAATGCATAAAAGGAAATATGAATGAACAATGTAATGCCACAACTCAACAATCCTCAATTGAACCTTGGATTGTAATTCTAAAATTTAGCATGAAGTGGCCTCAATGAGTGTAGATCTTGATCACAAACTTGATGTAATATAATGGATTTGAACAATTGAACTTGATCACCAATGCTACAACATCACATTAGCTCAACAACATGCATGACTTTGACATGATGAAATGGATCTTTGATTTCTGCAATAATATTTAATAATCATCCCTTGAATTCCTTAGAAATGATCTTGAATGCTCTTAAGATAACTTGAATTTTTCTAGGATTGCTTAGATGAAACTATGTGAAATAACCTTGTATTTATACTTATCTTACTCTTAATTCCCAAAATTTAAATAACACAAGCTGACATCAGATCTAGGATTTGAAATCATTAAAATACCACCAAAAAAATATCCCAAGGGGGGGTCCTAGGTTTAAGTGAGGACCCATTTTCCATAAGGTGAATGGGTTGTAGTACACTTAACTAGGACACACTTTGATAAATATGAAATGTTTTGTAAAAACGGGGTCCTAGGACCTGGTGAGGACCCATTTTTCAGGTTGTCAATGGGTCCTAGATCACTATCCTAGGACACGTACCGTGTAAAATTAAGTGTTGTGTAATATTATTTAAGAGTGTCAAGTTTTATCCCTTATAATCTACAATTATTTAGGCTTGGATTTGAATTAAAGGGGACAATTAAGCTCAAATTAACCTCAATTAATTAATAAATCCCTCAATTAGTGTGAAAATGTAAAGATACACTTTACAACACCCTAAATAAGGCACAATTAAGTTCATTTTATTAAAAATGGTCCTAAACTTAATGTGAACATGAAAAAAACATTACAACACTAAATCAAGGCAACATTAAGCTCATCTTAATATTAATTATTCATTTGAAAACTAAGGAAAAAGGGATACCTTTTCTTTTACTACATTTTTCCCCCACTTTAGTGAGAGTGTGACCCCATGTCAAAATCACACTAAAGTAGGCATTCAAGACACTTATGTATGCAACAATGAAAAAGACACACAATCATACACTATTAAAGACCAAGAATATCAAGCCTAGATGGTCCAGTGTGATGTGGAACACATTTAGAGCATCATTCTTTGTGCTCACTCTAGGGCAGTTGAACCTTAGACTATCCACTGGGTGAGTATCCCTCAAGGAAGGTGGCTTAGTGAGAAATTCATGCATGTGTGTTTTCTCTCACTATACTTACCATACCAAAGCTATCCCTCTGATAACTCTGATAGGGTGCCACTCACATTCCTATGTATGCTTAACAAGTTGCGTTATGCTAAGCACCAATGCACATGGCAAGGCTCCACAGGAAAGCAAGGTGTGTTATGCTAGGTGGCCTTGAATTAAGGTTGCATTCAATCTTCATAAGGTTAGAAATTTGTGTTACACCAAACACTTATGAACATTTTGTTATATATAGGATTTTTTCAAGGAGATTTTTCTTTGTTCAGGTAAATTCTTCTTCTTAGGGAACATCGTGCCTAATATCTCGAAGAGAGGAAAAGTCATGAGTTATAGATTGCCACGTAGGGGATGACTCGTGTCACATCAAGTCACTAAGAGAAAGTCATATGCTTAGAAATGTCACACTCTTGGAGGACATCAAACCCAATGACACCACCAAGAAAAGGACGCATCACAAGAAAAAGAAAATCATAGGTCATGAAATATGAAAAATGTTGAAAGATATCATTGATGTATGTCCCCATTTTAAAGTGGTTGCTAACAACATTTCTATAAGAAATTTATTTAAAGTAGCCAATGTTCCATGAGAGCTTACTCAAAAAGCCCTATGCCAAGTCATATATTCCTAAAATAGAGCTATGCCATGAAAAAGGGAGGGGTTTCTCCCGAAAATATAGAAGGGATCTATGGATCCAAGGTTAGTAAATCTTTGCTAGAATGTTGTCATAGAGCTCAAAAATGTCATCATTCCCTAAATACTCATAGAAATCGAAGAATGACACAAAGAGGATGAAAACAAGAAAAATCCTTCGTGTCAACATGGAAGATACCTAAATGTCTTGACACCTTGCATCATCCCCAAAATGAAAACACAATACAAATGAAAAATAATTTTTTTATGACATAGAGAAGAATGTAGATACATATAGATGAATGCACAAAAAGAGAGATACATCAAACGAAATAAAATATGGGATCACATTATGCACATGCAATCACACAAAGCGACATGAAAAAGAAAAACAATGCAAAAGACTAGTAAGGCACATGAGAATCAAACTATAGTAGGTCATTTGCATCCCGATCTTGGTCAATATAAATGGAAGGCAGAAAACTAGCCAAAGGGACACCATCTATAATAAGGGCTAAAATATTAAGGTTAGGAAAATAATAATGCAAGTAATACCCTAATCAACAATGAAGCACAAATAAGCATAAAGACACAAAATATGAAACAACATTACCACAATCTTCATGCCTTCATTGATTCACTTCCATTGCACTTCTCCATTTTGCTTGAATGATATGGTTGCCCTCAGATTTTGAGTATGCAATATGGCCTATGATAATGTAAAAGAAAAATATTGAAGATTCTAAAGGACTATGGATGCAAAATGATAGCAAGAGGAATCTAGATAACTCAAAGTTCCAAGATGGTGAAATGACAATGACTGAGGTCTTTTATAGAGAAGTCAATTTTGAATGAAGGACTAGGATGAAAGGACAATAATCAATGGCCAAGATGAAGAGATGAGGTATGGAATTGGGTTAGGGAAAAATTAGGGAAAATGATAAGGATGAAGGGTTGAGATTGAATTATGAGATAATTTGATCAAGGGACAAGATTAAATGAGATGTCAAGAGATAAGATTTGCATGAAAAAAGACGCGATAGGAGAAATTAAATAATAAAAATTATTTAATTTAGATGGCCAATAAATAATTAAATAATAAAGATATTATTTAATTATAGAAGAATGTGACAAAGGAGGAATCATTTTGAATTAAATAATAATTTAATTCAAAATCCAAGAGAGTGGACCAATTAAATAAATAAATAAATAATTTATGAGAGAAAAAGCTAATGAATAATTAAATAATTATTTAATTATAGTGGAAAGTGGTATAGAAATTAAATAAATATAAATTTATTTAATTTTAGAAAGAAAGGGCTTAATTAGTGACACAATTAAATAAATAAAATTTATTTAATTAATCAGGAAGAAATAAAGATAGAAGTGAATTAATTAAATAATTAAAAAATATTTAATTATGAAGAATGGGTGGATAAAGGAGAAATGAAAGAGAAAATAAGAGTCACTAGCTTAGGACAATTTTTAGTGTCTACATTTTTTCCCTCTTTGATACAATGCAGTTTATCGCATTGTGTCAAAGAAAATCAGTTAAAAACATGCCCCAGTCATAGCAAGGTAGGGTTATGCCCCCTTGGAAGAATTTTACAAAATTCTCAAAAAAATTCAAAACAATTTGAAAATTGTTCCAAAAAGTCAAATTAATAGGCAAAAAGGTTATGGCGGTGAAAGAAATGACTTTCAAAACCATCAGAGTATACAAAAGACAGTTTTGAAGACCTAAGCATAGTGCAGCCAGCACAAACCCTAGTAAAAACCTAAGCTTGAGGGGGGTATAAATAGGAAATTGGAAAATCTAGGCTCATTTTACACATTTGGACCTTGGAAATTTGGAGCTCTGAGTAAAGATGGAGCATGTTCCTCATTGCGAGAATAGGGCCTACATAGTTTGTACGTTCAGATGACTGGAGGGCACAGGAGTTCCGGTAAGGCTCTAAAAGCCCACTTTGTCAATTTTTAATTTCATGCTTTTCTAGGTAGGATAAAAATTTGACAGTCATATGCGTTGCTTGGGGATAGCCACAAGTGTTATCGTGTTCAATGCATTTGATTGTGAAACAATGCAGCTACCTTAAACACACTATGCTAGGATAGGGTTTCAAATTTCGTGTGACAGAACTGCCAAGGTTTGACACATCCGCAGATTGCTTAACTGCATCTGCATTTGTGTGACACAATTGGTTGTGGTTGTGCGCAACTACTTAGGGCTTAGCCACAACTGTTGTAAAATGACACAAATGTAGGACTAGGTCGAAACTAAGTTGGGGGTTTGATGCAATTGATGTAGTGTGACACAAGTGAGGCTTAAGCGATGCAATTGAAGATTAAGTGACACAACTAACTGGTTTAAAATTTTCCCTAGCTTAGGATTTATTTACTTTTATGACATGTGCAAAAAAAATCAATTGAGATAGGCTTGATAAACTGACACAGTGTTTGTCATGTTGGCTATAGGTTCATCTAGATCCAATCTATACATGGGAGTCTTGACCGCCAGAGACATATCGGCTACGAGATCAGTTGACTAGTGGTGAGAGGTGCAGGTTGTGGCGTCTTGGTTTGTATAATATGACATTCATGCCTGTCATTAGGGAAAACAGGGGGATACTGATTGCACTTGTTGAGCGGTGGCATTCAGAGACATATTATTTTCATCTGCCTATAGGAGAGGCTACCATTACCTTAGAGGATGTCTACAGGATCCTTCAACTATCAATCCAAGGGGAGAGGGTTAGATACAAGCCTGACTAAGGATATTAGGCTCTAAATACCTATTACATGTATGATGATGTCGCATAGTTGGTGGTAGATTGATATGAGATCAGGTGGGAGACATTGGCCGTGTGATATAAGTGGTTTGACTTCGTACTGTGTACTGTGATAGCTAGTATAGTGATCCCAAATTTTCAAGGACACGAATTTCCTGTCGGTGGGGGGAGATGCTTGTTGGTATGATGGCCAGTGAGACATTGTATGCATGGGGCCCCTATTTGTTGGCGATGGTATATTTTCAATTACATGACATAGTATACCAACAGGGACAATCTATGAGCTACAATGTTACTTTGTTGATGGTCTGAGCTTGGGAGCACGTTATGGTGTTTTGTCCACCATTTGATTACCATTTGGAGACCACCATTCCATATGCATATATGTACATAGGAGTAGTTACTCAGACTCATGTCGAGGATATTGGTTACTGGTGACATGGATTGGATACCTTGGTCAGTTTCATATGGAGGACATATATGGATTGTCATCAGTGTCTAGATGAGGTTCAATATCTACCTTGGTGTCGACAAGAGAGATATTTGATTGTGAAGACAGTTCAGTCAGTGCACATTATTGAGAGATATATACCAAATTGGGTATTGAGAGAGTTTGAAGAGTAGGAGGGAGAGCCACAAGGATTAGCAGTGTTTGTATTTTCATCCAAGGAGGTGAGACCATGGGGTTCTGTGATTTTAGTTTCCACAACCAAGCAACAGATAGATGGGCTATAAGAACAATAGTGGGCATGGAGAGGGGGACTAGTAGATGTAGGTACCACTTTGGAGTATGATGCATGGTGGCATGTACATAGGCTAATGCCATTGACATATCCCAATCAGCTAGTTCCAGTGGTCTGACGAGGATGAGGTCCCCAAGGCAGGAGAGTAGGAGGGAGAGGGAGAGGAGATGGGGGAGGCAGCAAAGATGATGGTGATGATGGAAGGGGTAGGAGAGGAGAGGATGGTAGGAGGAGTCATTGGTGAAGACTGAGGAGGAGGAGGAGTGGATCAATCTCTCCTATCTGAGAGGAGGGAGAGGAGGAGGAGAGAGAGGAGGGTTGACAGGAGGAGGGCCATTAGGAGGAGGCCATGCCCAAGGTAGAGATCGAGCTCGAGCAACTAGAGGGAGAAAATTTTGATGTATTAGTAGATGCAATTTCCATGGAAATGGAGGTGGAAGGACACGAGGAGAAATCAAAGGGTGAGGATATGGGTGAGGAGGAGCATATCCTGCATGAGAGGATTCTAAACGGAGAGGAGGGATTTGAGGATGTTCCCATCAGGGGAGGTTCAAGGGATAGGGATTAGGAGTTTGTGATTCTACAGGATAGAGTACAGGTGTTGGAGGTTGAGGTTCAGTCTCTACAAGCATAGAGAGATGGGATACAGGTGGAGATGGACACCTTGTAGGTAGAGAAGGATAGGGTAGTGATCTGAGCTTAGGAGGCAGATCAAAGGGTTATTGACTTTGTGGCCACCGACATAGCACATGCACTCATCAGAGTAGGGATGTGAGAGAAATATTATAGAGACCTATATGAGGAGGATGTTCTAGCTAAGCACAGGGCACCTAGTGCATCTATGGCACTAAGCAGCAGTTGATCCCATAGCAGACAGTTTCAGAGCAGATCTAGCTAGGGCGAGAGAAGCAGTTAGGGTTTAGGGCAGCATGGTAGCATAGGATAGAATAATTTTGACTCAGATATTTTGACACTTGTACTTTATATCCATTGAGCTTGTGAGCTCTTATTATGAGATTCATTATGACATTGTACTATGACACTTTTTGAGAGATATATATGTATCATTTTTGGCAGCAATTATATGATATGCAGTTTATGATATGTAGTCTTTTATTATGCATGTGTTATGGATGATGATGTATTCTTTATGATATTCATGTAGCCTATGATGATTTTTTAATTCTATAGGATTATGTATGCATTTACTTTTATGATTCTATGGATGCTATGTATAGATGCTATACTTATGATGATGAGATGCAATGTGATTTTATGTATTTGCAATGCCATGTGAATTGATGGACTGTGATAACATGCTATTCAGTTCATGATAGTTTTTAAATGGGATTATAATGAATGTATGCTATGTAATGGATTCCTAAATGCAATAGATGTGTATATTTTTGTGCTTTCTAAATACAACATATATTTGTGATTTACTATGTATGCATGCATGGAATTGTTTAAATGATGGTCCTAATATGAATGCATATGCAGGATGCTTTATGTTTGTGTGTCACAGGACTCTGTCATAATGCAAGAAAGAGGAAGTCTTAACACAAAAGACATGGATATTAGTATTAGAATGACTTCATTATTTTTCCAAAACATAATAGGCCTTGCATGAATCATCATTAGGCATTAAAATGACACAAATGGACAAAAAAAACCATGGTATTACATAGACCAAGGTGTACAAGTTCATCCACTTGCAAACAAACAGTCGTAGACAAGGAATTTCCTAGCTCATACTAAGGGTTGAGTTTCCCTAGTCTTTTTGCCAAAACAATCCACAAATAGTAATCAAAGAAAAGAGTCAAGAGACATCATTGGTCCTCTAAAGCCTTTATGGGACATCCTTGAGGAACTAGTAACCTAACTCACAGACAAATTCCAAAAGAAAGATAAGACAAGACAAGCTACAATGTCATCAACCAGTTAGAGTGTTTTCCAAAATTTGATTGTTTAACAATTAATTGACTAGGTGATTGACGGGTTGATGGACTCAGTGATTGACGAGTTAATTGTTTGATAAAGCCTAGTTTGAAGAGAGAAACATGTCATATAAGATGTCTAGTCTGGTTCGATCATGTGACCACTTGTATAAGGAAAATGATGATGTTTGACTAAATGATAGTGTCTAGTTTCAGGAAGGACACATCTTGTGTAAGAAATAAGTTTGACTGGTTGACGGTTTGACTGTTTGACAATTTAGCAATTTGTTTGGTTTGACCGAGTGACATTGTTGACTTGTTGTCTTGTTGATGCATGACTTGTCTGATTTTTTGATGATTGTTTGCATCTATGTTGAAAATGTTTGGTTTATTATGACTGACATGAAAAAACCTAAAGGACCGACCTAGGTGGCCTCAAGGGCTCATCAACAGATGGGCCTTGCCTATGTAACAATGCATAGAGACCTTGTAGTTTGACATGACATGAATTTTTTTTTATTAACAAAGGAGTGAGTCATGATTTTATTTGACAAACCTAAAAGGACTGACCTAATGCCTCGGGGGCACATCGACAGATGGCCTTGCATACGTTTAGTCGTAGAGGCAATGTAGTTCAATTGGACTTAGACTAACATAACTAAATTTGACTCTGAATCTGTTTTTGGGATTTTTTGAAAGTTATTTGAATGTTTTTGGATTTTTGAGGATATTTTATTTTTTTGTCACTTTTGGAATATTTGATTTTTTGTCTTTTTGGATATTTGATTTTTTTGTCTTTTTTTTTGGAATTTTTTTTTTTGTCTTTTTGGAATAAAGCGACTTTTACTAATATGTGTACAATCCAATGACATAGGTCAAGTATATTCCACCATTCAAGCATAAGACCGATTTATTAGGGGTGGAATGGGGTAAGTTAGGAAGAGAGCAAAAAGACGTCTGGTGTCAATCACTTTAAATTATGGAAAGGATGACCAAATGTTATTATGGGTGATATGAAAAATATGGGCAAAGCAAAGGATATGGGAAAAGTCAGGTTGGAATGATAGTAGATGACAGAGCGAGGTCAACTACACATGGCACCTATTTTCCAAGTTTTCACCATGGTACTTATCCAAAGCACCACTGAAGTGGTTTTCACTATTGGATGAATTATTTCTCTTTAATCTTTTTTTTTAATTTTTTAATTTTGTATTTTTCATGACTAAGACAAGGCTCTGGCAAGCTATGTGTAGAGCTGATAAGTCATGATGATGCTTGGATCCTATTCGGATGATTGTGCTGGATAAAAGGAACTAATTTGGATGCAGAATGCAAGTGGAAAATATGATGGATGATAGAAATGGTGGATGAAAGAGGCTATAGTATGATCCCTAATGCGTACACTATGTGGGCCATCAGGCTTCAGAAAAAAAGGTGTTTGGGCAACTGATGAGCTAGGGTACATTGAAGGGTCATCATCAAAGGTACATTGAAAAAAATTGTGAGTGGAAATGATATAATAAGTGAATATGGATGGATTGAATGGAATGTATGGAATGAGTGAAAGTGATGGAAATGAATACCTTGGATCAACAAGCTCTTTATTTTCCTTTTTCTGCCAATAGATGCCCCCAATGATTTTTGATAGAGGAGCGTTCTTGGAGACCAATGCTTTCTAATTTTATCTTTTGATTTTTACTTTTGATCCATCCAATAGCTTTTTATGATGGCTAGAGTACTTTTTGTGACATTCTTTCTTATTCTTAACTTGTATTCTTGGTTGGTCCAATAGATTTTTATTTTGGCTAGAGGAATTGTCTTTATTTTCTCTTTTCAACATGTCTTTTGATTCTTGATCTCCTTTTAATGGCATTTTTGTTCTTGATTCTTTGGATTTTCCTTTGTCTTTTTATTTAGATATGAATTTTTGATCTGTGTCTATGATGTGGATGGATGTGAGTGGAATGAATGAAGTGGATGGAGTGACTGGAATTCTTGGTGGATGAACGGGAGTGATGATGTTAACAATGTTGTCTTTGCAACTAGCCTTTTTAGTACCGTTCACGTCAACAAAGACTTGAGACTTGCATATCCTTAATGACTTTGCAAGATGACTTGGTAGAGGTGATATTAGGGGGGACAGGATAGGAAGTATGGAAGGATGATGCATGTATATCCTCAGCAGGATCTTGCTCAAAGAGTGGATTATCATATATATCTTGGTCGAACATGGGATTATCATGTACATGAAAAGTTTGTGTATCAGTGGATAGGGTGAAGGTAGATATGTCATTAGGATCCCAAGAGGTTTTGGCCCAAAAATGGTCATCTATTTGTGTAGCTTCTAAAGTATTATTGGTATCAATGTTGGAAGACTAATTATCTTTAGTAGCAGTAACATTGTTGTTTATCCACAATTTGTCCATTTGGTATTCTCCTCATCCCATATCATGAACTTGGACCTTGAGGTTTCATGGTATGATAGATGAGGTGGATGCTTTATCCAATGAAGATGGATCAATGTAATGTGATGAAGTGGAGGAAGAAGCTTCATTATTAGCTGGCACTTGGAATTGAGTGATTCCCCTCAAATTGGAACAATATTGGAAGGGGTCAGGATCGCCAAGTATGGTTATTTTGGTATCATTATTTAGAAATTTAATGCATTGATGGTAGGTAGATGGAACGAATTTCATGACATGAATCCATGGTCAGCCTAAGATAAGGTTATATAGTAGTTTGAGGTCCAAGACTTGGAAAGTGGTCTCCATGATTGTGGGTCTGACTTGGATAGGAAGTGTTATGATTCCCGTAGACTTTCTTTCTTCATCATCATATGCCTTGAAAACAATGCCTTTGGTCATATCTACACATGCCTTTGAGAAGCCTAATGCCTTAACCAATTTTAAAATGAAAATATTTAACCCAAATCATTCATCTACCAAAACTCATCTGACTTTAGCTTTATGGACAAGGACCTTAAGATGTAAAGGGTCATTATGATTTAGCTTTTTTATGACGTAATCTTGTTTAGAGAAGGTAGCATGGTGGGAATTGGTCAAGTATCCAACCATTTCTTCAAAATAATTGACATCAAGATCATTAGGTACGGTCGTGTTTTGCAAGGCTTTGTCTAAGATAGCCCTATGGTTGGGAGATATGCGTAAAAATTCAAGGATAGAAATTTGTGTTGAAGTTTTCCCTAATTGGTTAAGGAGGTCATATTGGGATTTCGGTGCTTGTTGCTACTTTGGACAAGGGTCTTGGATAGTTATTTTGGTACTGCAGGTATTGACAACACATTCATAACTTTTCTTAATGGTGATGGTATTAACATGTTTGTCGGCAACTTGAATGTGGTTTAAGATAGTGGAATGTCCATAGTCATATTTGAAGTTGGTGTAATTAGTTGTGTTATTATTGGTCTTATTGCCTATATTGGGGACTTTTCCTTTCCCATGGTCATGCAACATATCAAAAAAGACTTTATGGTCATTGTTTGAAGTCGGTTGTTTTGTTTGTCCATTAATCTCAATAGTACCATTTTCCACGAGGTCTTGTATAATGTTCTTCAACTATAAAAACTGCTAGAGGTTATGTCCTTTAGTTGAGTGATAGTCACAAAAAGCATTATCATCCCACCAAGAGGATTTGAACTATACAAGATCATATTGTTTAGGCTCAGGAAGTTGTATGACATTGTGTTGTAAGAGTTGTTTGAAGACTGACTCAATTGGTTCACCAAGTGTAGTGTATTGTCATTTTGGAAACTTCATTTTTGTTCTTGGTTGTTGTGGGTTTTGGACAGTGTTTGCAGTTTGATTGAAAACTATTGAGATGTTATTTGATGTATTAGATCCTCTAAGTGAAATGATAGGACCTGCATGTATGGTCTTGGAATCAACTCTATCATTGGTGACATTCTTATTTCAGGACCAGTATTTATTCTTGTTGCTTGGGATATTTTGGTTGCTTGTGGTAGTTTTTGCCATTTTGAGTTCACCTTTGTCAATGAGAGTCTTTTAAATGATAATTCCTTTTTCCACTAGGTCCACAAATGATGTGCAACATTTTACTCTTAGTTTTCTTCTCAATTTTAAGTTGGTTCTCTAGGAAAATGGTGACCTTTTGTTTTTGGGTATCTCAACTAGACATCGACTAGCTAAACTTCACCACCATTGAAAGAAAGTGATAATTTTGTATCCTTCCTCTTGGGTAGTGTGACATAAAGTGGCTATTGAGATTTCATTGTTGATGTTAAAGGCAATGTGTTCAATGAATTTTTTGGCTAGTTCACTCCATGTTTTAATGCTAGTTGTAAGTTTAGAAAACCATTCAAGGGCTATGTCAGTAAGGCTTTGTGGAAAAATTCTCATGAGATACATAGGCTCAAATGTGATGTCCATGCAATGTGTGGTAAATTCCCTTATGTGCTCAAGAGGGTTGTGCCTCCCATTGTACTTTGGAAAATTTGGTATGACATATCCCTGTGGAAAGGGAAACATGTATAAATTTCTATCAAAAGGGAATGGACATAGGTCTTGGACTGTGTATGGCTCTTTTGTTGTCATTTACATGTCGTCCATTCATTGTTGAAGGGTTTTCATTTATGTTTTCAAGACATCCACTTTTTTATTGTTTGGGTCTATACAACCATGTTGTAATCCAATGCTATGTGATGGGTTTTGGTTTCATGTGTGGGTGTAGGATGGATTTTGGTTTTGAAAGTGGGATATATATGTAATATTTTGAGTTGATATATTTTGAGTTGGAATTTTTTGGATTGGAATTTTTTGAGTTAGAATGTTTTGGGTTGGTATGTGTATGTTATGGAATGTGTTGGATGAGCTTGTAAAGGTATGACCATGTAGGTTTCCTTGTGTGTTTGGTATAACTGTTTTAGTGTTAAGGACAATGTTAGGCCTATTTTTTGTGTCTTCTACCATGACATGCCCCTTTTGTTCTCTAGTGACAAATTTCTCAAATATTGACTTGTATGATTTGGGAGACCCTTGTGAGGAACTTGCAAATGGGTTGATAAAGTCCTTGTCTATTGGGGAAGTCATCCCGTCTTCTCATCTTGTTTGCAACCTAGTTTTGACCATGTGAGACTTGCAAGAGGTAGTGTTTGTGATATGGTATTCAACTATGCAAAGACTATGTCTAAGGATGACTAAGGTGTAACTAAACCAAGGTTATGCAACTATATATTTTTTGGACTTTTTAGATTTTTGGAGGTATAGTATGCCTAAGGATGATAACCAACTATGGATTCAAAGTGACAAAATGTCAAGGTATCAAATGTAAGTATCACAATGAGGTCAAAAGTGTGGTAATTCCAATGTGAGTGAAATGCAAGTGTGATGGAAATGATTTAGAAATGAGATTAAAGGTATGGATATAAATTACCCTACGAGGATACCAAAGGCAAGATTGCTCACCTAAACCAAGAGGACCAAAGATGCCAATTTGGGTTGCCAAGATTTCAATGGTAATAGTGACTAAGTGAAATTTTTTGACAAAGGTGACCTTCAAACTAGGCTTGGGAGTTTAGGGACAACCTAGGTGACAAAAGGACTAAAATGATGGAGGATGATAAAATCAAGGCAACTTAATTTGGTTTCTATAGAGTGATCTTAAGTTTTCTAAGGTTTCTTCCAAGGTCTATGCAAGCTAAAAGGTAAGGCAATGTTTTCTCTATGATGGATGTAAGGTATCTAAATGATTGAATGTTGAATGGTAGGATTACAAGTCTGTAGGTAAAAACTCCTATTGTGCTTAGGACTAATCAAAGAGAGGCTTTGTTTCATTTTTGGTCTTAGATTTTTGTCTTAGGCAATTGTATTGTTTCTGGTTACAGTTGTGGCTCAATATACTCAATTGCGGTCTACAGAATTGGCACTTGTGGCTCATTTTTTTCAATTGTGGTTTACGACAATGGAAATTATAGTTCAAGACAGTCGGTTGCAGTTCACTGTTCATTGGTTTGGGTTTTAGTTGAATTTGGTCCAAAGTTTGAGGTGATAATGTGAAATCTTGTTTTGGAAAACAATGCAAACACTTTGAAAACACTTGTTTCTAGTCTTGTTTGAATATGAAAAGTTTAAAATACACTTGCAAACACACATTACAACATATGGCTTCTCAAGGATACCACCTGCTAGATCCCCACTTGGACTTCTCCAACCACTTAAACAAGGAAGACAACTAGAGACTTGATGGAACAGGCTCCCCCTTATAGTGCACTCACTTCTCGAGCTCACCAAGTCTCAATTTCCCACAAGGAGGAATTCATGTCTCTACATAATGCTTGGCGAAGATGTGAGGTGGGTTCACAATGATTGTTGTTGTGCTAGCAAGGGAAAGGGATTTTGGCCACTACAACAAGGTTCTTAGTGAATACTCAGGGACACGACTCCCCACAAGCTTTAATCACTCTACTAGGAGATCTTATACCTTTAAAAGAAAAGATAGGTACCTAGTTTCAAGTGACACTATACAGCAAGGGAAAAGACCATCGTGAGGACTTGATAGTTTAGTCTTATCCTTTTATATACCGGCCCGAGTGAAAAACCAGTTGGAGTCATTATCTCTTTCAAGGAAAGCCCCTCTAAAGGTAACAAAAGCAAGACACAGATTTTTTTAATCACCCAAGATTGCACAAAGTGCAAGGGGAGTGCATACACAAACGCCTTTGCCTCACACTCACATGGGGTTCATTTTAATTCCAAACTCCAAATGTGTGAAAGACACTACAAACACTTGTTATTTTTAATCCCCAAAGCAATATGTGAGAAAGACACTAGATGCAAGATTAATTTTAAACCAATGAGTGATAATGCAAGTTCTTTTTAACTAGATGAGTAAAATTCAAATTAGGTGAATTAATCCCAATGACGTGAGAATTCAAGGTTAATTTTAATGCCAATGAGTGAAAAGAAGACAAGATAGTTTTGTTTGATCAATGTAAATGGGAATATCTCCTTGGTACCTATGCCACAAGTTAGAAATCAAATATTAGTAACAGAAAAAACCCTATTCTATGAAATGAAAATGATCTAAATAGAAAATTTTGAATGAAATCTAAAAAATATGAAAAGACAGGAAATTGTGTCACAAAAATTATGAATATGGCTCATGGAAGTGAGCAGATGCGGCTCAAAAATTATGACTACGGTTCACTGTATGTTGACTGCAGTTCACCTTAACAGATGTGACTTAGGTTTTTTAGGATTGCGGCAAACTAGAATGATGATTGTGGTGAACAATAGTCAGATGCGGTACAAAAACTTGGAATCTAAAAAATAACAATAGTTTGTTGAAAAAGAAATAACCTAATGATGCCTACGATCTAAAGCTAAGGTTAGACTGACAAACCAGTAAAGTTAAAAGACCTAGATCTAAGAGAAAACAACCTAAAATCAAGAATAATTTAAGTTTTCCCTTATGCAGAGCAATTGTATCATTCGGCTTGGCAATTGCATCGTTGTGGCTTTCACGGTTGCGGCGATCCATACCTACAACCTGCAATTTAAAATCTTTTTTATGATCTATGCAATTTTGAATGCTCGTGTTGGGTTCACCAATATAATCAGGGATAAAATATTAAGGTTAGGCAAATAATAATGCAAATAATACCCTAATCAACAATGAAGCACAAATAAGCATAAAGACACAAAATATGAAATAGCATTACCACAATTTTCATGCCTTCATTGATTCACCTCCTTTGCACTTCTCCATTTTGCTTGAATGATGTGGTTTCCCTTAGATTTTGACTATGCAATATGGCCTATGATAATGTCAAAGAAAAATATTGAAGATTCTAAAGGACTATGGATGTAAAATGATAGCAAGAGGACTCTAGATAGCTCAAAGTTCCAAGATGGTGGAATGACAATGACTGAGGTCTTTTATAGAGAAGTCAATTTTGAATGAAGGGCTGGGATGAAAGGAAAATAATCAATGGCCAAGATTTAGGGATGAGGTATTAAATAGGGTTAGGGAAAAATTAGGGAAACTGATAAGGATGAAGGGTTGAGATTGAATTATGAGATAATTCAATCAAGGGACAATATTAAATAAGATGCCAAGAGATAAGATTTGATGTGGAGGATAAGATTGGCATGAACAAAGAGGTGATAGGAGAAATTAAATAATGAAAATTATTTAATTTAGGTGGCCAATGAATAATTAAATAATAAAGATATTATTTAATTATAGAAGAATGTGATAAAGGAGGAATCATTTTGAATTAAATAATAATTTAATTCAAAATCCAAGAGAGTGGACCAATTAAATAAATAAAATTTATTTAATTTATGAGAGAAAAAGCTAATGAATAATTAAATAATTAAAATAATTGTTTAATTATAGTGGAAAGTGGTATAAAAATTAAATAAATAGAAATTTATTTAATTTTAGAAAGAAATGGCTTAATTAGTGACATAATTAAATAAATAAAATTTATTTAATTAATCAAGAAGAAATAAGGATAGAAGTGAATTAATTAAATAATTAAAATTATTTAATTAATAGAAGACATATAAGGTTATAAATTAATTAAATAATTAAAAATTATTTAATTATGAAAAATTGACGAATAAAGGAGAAATGATGGAGAAAATAAGAGTCGGAAGCTTAGGAAAAATTTTAGTGTCTAACAAGGCTATCTAACCTCTTGCCCCCACTAAGTGCAAAACAAGGATAAGCTGAGATAGGTGATGAGAATGAGATCCTTGCAATAAAGAGAATTATTTGGAATGAATGTACAACATGCAATAGTGAGAATACTATGACCCTAGAACTATTACATGGCAAGGAGCAAGAGGGCATGCTTTTGGTCAAGATGGATTTTTAAAGGGTTTAAACTTCTTCAATATTTTATTTAAAGTTTGAAAATCATTGGTGTGATCTCCAAAGAATCTATGATAAGCACAATATGGTTTGGTTTTATCATTTTTTCTTTTTTTCAAGTTTTCAGGGTTAGGTGGTAATTCAATTAGTTGTCAATGTAAAAGATCACAGAAGATCGTCTTGGTTTTGGATAGTTGTAACAAGTTATAAAGAGATTTAGGAGGCTCATAAAACTATTGTAATTGATGCTTTTGATGTTCATGTACTCTAGGTCTCTTTTTCTTTGTTTTGATTACAAAGTTGTCATCACTTTCTTCTTCTAACTGCAAACTCTTTCCTTTATTAGAAAAGGATGTGTTAGGAGTAACAAAGTGATCGAAACTTGCGGGTTCTTCTCTCTTATGCCTGGGAGATGTAATGCAAGGTATTTGAGGAGGAGGAAAATTTTGGTAAATGACATGGACTAGGGAAAATATGAAATCTATCCCATCATTATGTTTAATTGTCGTTCGTATATTCCCTATAAGAAGAAGGGCATGACCAATGATAGGTTTGGTTTTCATAAAGTTTTGTAAGATTTTCAATTCATCATCTAGCCTCCTTATTTTTTCTTGTGAGATATTAACAATATTATGAAAATATTTATAGGAAGGGAATTCATGGGAAATGAGGTATGCATGTTGTTATCCATAGGGGGTTGATTATCAACACTATTGGGAAGAGAGCTAGAAAACCCAAGATCCACAGTGAATGGTATATTGTGGGATGACATGAGTCTCGAATTGTGTCTCACAATAGTATTGCTAATAGGAAACCAAGTTGTAAAGATCATACAAGTTTCACAAAATTAGTGTGCAAAACCAAAATGGAAAGAGGCTTAAAATGCAATGCAATGACATAGAATGAAATGTGTAAATGCAATTTTCAAATTCTAAACAAGGTAACTTTCTCATTACACTATACAAAAATATGAAAATGAAATATTGTAAATGCAATTTTCAAATCACACAATGCACTAAATGTACCAAATTAAGCTAGATCGAATGAAATGAATGAAACAAAAAATTAGGAAATTGTAATAGAGATCTAAAAGCAGCAAATGGAAGCATAGAAATGAAGTTTTTAATTTCTAGAAATATAGATCATGACCTAATTAGGGACACATTTTCCCTAGGGATAATGGGTCCTAGATTAGGGTTTTGAAACTAATTTTTATAGATTTTTAAACATTTTCTAATGATTTTAAGATTCAGGTTTGCTACAGTAAGTTTCAGGTTCAATTTTTTGTAAATACAACATGAAATGCAAGTTGGAAATGTGACAAAATGATGAACTAAAAGACCTAGTTTGATATGAAATTTTTTGTTTCAATTTTGAAATACAAGTTTATATGATGTAGATGATACACAATATGGATTCTTTTTTTGTATTTTTCAAATTTAAAGAATGCAAAATGATGCAATTCTAAAACCCTAGATGAGGTGCCAATTTGAATGCAAAATAGACACCCTAAATGAGATCTAATTCAATGCAAATGAATGCAAGATCTAATATAAAATTAAAAGAGACTCTAAAATCAAAAAACTATAATGCTCAAAAAGTCAAGTTCACCATAATGAAATGAATAAAAATAGG
The DNA here is from genome assembly GCA_007258455.2 of Sequoia sempervirens. NCBI lineage: Eukaryota > Viridiplantae > Streptophyta > Pinopsida > Cupressales > Cupressaceae > Sequoia > Sequoia sempervirens. Next base: position 121,026 of record VDFB02378065.1, read on the forward strand.
TTTATCAAAATGAAACAATATGGTGCACCTACTTCTCTAATTTAATTCAATTATGATGACTATAATGTGTAATTGACAATCATAAATCAAACCTAACCAATATAGCAATCAAAAGGTGGGTTTTAAGAGGGTCAAATGTTGTCTACCTATTGTAAAAAGTTAGTTTTAGGTCTCACTAAGAAGTCATTCACCCAGTAGTGAATGGGTCCCTCCTAGGGTTTTGGAAAATCAATTTCTAGGTTTTGTTCTTCAATGTCTGCACTCCCAAATCCTAGGTGTATATCTCTCGAAAGTCAAAAATAAATTATGTAGAATAATTTTTGTGATATTACAAGAAAGATGAAAACTTTGATAACTTTTTCTCTCCAATGGATCTTCAAAGCCTAAAACCTGTAATCACACATTAAAGGAGATTTTTTTTTTGTTTTGCTAGAGAATAGGGGTTTTCCTTGGTCAAACCTTATTTTAGTAATTAAACTTTGAAATGAAACAATGCATAAAAGGAAAGATGAATGAACAATGTAATTCCACAAATCACCAGTCCTCAATTGAACCTTGGATTGCAAATCTGAAATTTAGCATGAAGTGGCCTCAATGAGTGTAGATCTTGATTGCGAACTTGACATAAGATAATGGCTTTGAACACTTGAACTTGATCACCAATGCTACAACATCACATTAGCTCAACAACATGCATGACTTTAGCATGATGAAATGGATCTTTGATTGCTGAAATAAACTTTAATAATCTTCCCTTGAATGCTTGAGAAATGCTCTTGAATACTCTATAATTCTCACTTGAATGCTCTTAAGATAACTTGACATTTTCTAGGATTGCTTAGATGAAACTATGTGAAATAACATTGTATTTATACTTATCTTACTCTTAATTCTTGAAATTCAAATACCACAAAATGACATCAGATATAGGATTTGAAATTAGTAAAATACCAGCAAAAACATATACCAAGGGGTCCCTAGGGTTAAGTGAAGAGCCATTTTCCATAGGGTGAATGGGTCATAGCACACTTAACTAGGACACACTTTGGGAAATATGAAATGTTATGTAAAAAGAGGGTCTTAGGACATAGTGAGGACCCATTTTATAGGTGGTGAATGGGTCCCAGGTCACTATCCTAGGACACATACCTTGTAAAATTAAGTGTTGTGTAATATTATTTAAGAGTGTCAAGTTTTATCCTTCAAAATCTACAATAAATTAGGCTTGGATTTGAATTAAAGGGGCCAATTAAGCTCAAATTAACCTCAATTAATTAATAAATCCTTAGATTAGTGTGAAAGTGTAAAGATACACTTTAAAACACCCTAAATAAGGCACAATTAAGTTCATTTTATTAAAAAGGATCCTAAAGTTAACGTGAACATAAAAAACACATTAAAACACTAAATCAAGGCAACATTAAGCTAATTTTAATGTTAATTATTCATTTCCAAACTAAGGAAAAAGGGATACTTTTTTCATTACTACAATATGGAAGGAGGACAACTAGCTAAAGGGACAACATCAAGTTCCAAAACTAGGACAAGGTTATGTAACCCCTAGCCCCCACTAAGTGCAGGACAAGGATGAATTGAGATAAGTGATGAGAATGAGCTCCTTGCGATAAAGAAAATGATTTGCAATGAATGTTAAACATGTAGTAGTGAGAATACTATGATCCTACTGTGATATAAGAGGGATTCGCTACACATGGGTCTCTTCATTCTCTATAGATCACCAGGGAATGAACTGAACTTATACACCTCAACATAAGCAAGTCAAAGAAAATGTAGAAAAGTATACTCGAGTTGTGTTTCAGAGAAAGTTACTGCAGATCCTGAGAGAGTGAAACCCCGAGATTTCTGCCTCAGATGAGTACTGAGCTCTCAACCAAAAGATAGTAGCAAGGTTTTAGGATGCCAATGTGACACTTTATCATCTAAAAGTAGCGTCCTAAGCAATAGAGGCTCAAGAGCTCAGGCAGGCAGAGCTAAATTTCACGTCTAAGCTCAGATCTAGGATGTACTAAAATAAATAAATAAATAGGAAGCCAAAAGCTATAACAAACACAAGGGGACTTGGAGAGGGCTTACCTTTTATTGGACGTTCAACTCTTCACTCCAAGCTCCACTTTGCACCTACACACAAAAGAAGAATGGGAAAAGGTTGGGGCTATATAAGGGCCTGCCTCAGTGAGACCCCCATTTTGGTGTTCCCACCTCCACGTATAGCCAAGGTGGAAAGGGATGCAAATGAAGTAAACAAAGCATTTGGTGAAAGAAAAACCCACTTCAAGAGTGGAACCCATACCACAAGATAGTAAATAAATAAATAGGAAAGGAAAGTGGGAGAGAGAGAGCATTACCCACGGGCCTAGACCCTCTCCAGAGCACACAGACACACCGTTGAGTGCTTGCTTGAGAGTTGTTGCTACTGGAAGGACCTCAATCCGGCATGGCTTCACTTGTGAGAGTGCTACTATGAAGGATGAAGAGAACTGAAAAATGGAGCAAGTAGTAAGAGAGGTTGAATGAATGACTTCCTACCCCAAATGGGAGCAAGAAAGGGGTTTTTAATGCATGCAAGGGAAGAAAAGAGCCATTACGTCTGAAATATGACTGCTAGGATACGTGTCAGGAGAGTCAAGATTCTAGATTCCCTATTTCAAACTTAGAAAACTGCTAGGATGCTAGCGTGTTGCATAGAATTTCATGTGTTGCACAGGCGTCCAAAGCCTAGATTTTTGAGAAACATTCTGTCAAGCTTTTGTTGCTCTATCACAAGTTTGCATGGAATCAGAATCATGAAATTTTGACTCATGAGATTTTTTTCATTAATGCTCCAAGGTGTCATAAATTCTAGGAAAACAAAAATGTTGAATTTCCCCTAGGTGCAATTTTGCGACATTACATTTTTCCCCCACTTTAGTAGGTTCAATTTTGGAAAAATCAGCCTCACTAAAGTAGAGAAGAAAACCTTCACCTGAATTTTGAATTTTACAGATTTGCATGCCAAGAAAAAAGGGGCATTAGAGGCCACCAAAGTCGAGCTAACCAATACTGAAGGGGTATCAGGACATAATAACCTGACCAAAATAACCCTGGACAAAATAACCCAACCAAAATAACCCGAGGACAAAATAACCCATGGATAGAATAACCCATGGTCAAAATAACCCATGCACAGAATAACCCATGGTCATTTTAGATCAAGCTAGTAAACTAGAAATGACATAAAATAAATTATAAATATGATTGTGAGGCACCATAGAGGCTATTGAGGTCATTTTTAGACCATATATCTATTATATACCCCTAAAATAGCCTTAAAACACCTTTAATATGCTTAAATAACCTATAAAATGGTAAATAATTATAAAAATAAAGGCAATTTCGTGGGAATAAGTTGATTATTTTGAAGACACATGGATTGGAAGAATAACCAGAAAAGGAAACAGATGATCACCCAAGTTTCCAATCACAATGTGGAATTTCTATTCAGCTACTCAAGATGATCTTCCCATAACCAATAATACTATTGAAGGATGACACAAAGGATTTAGTGAATTGCTTCAAGCATCGCACAACTCAGTCTGGAAATTCATCAAAGTAGTGAAAAAAGAACACATTATCCAAGAGAATAGAATAGAGAAATATATGGTTGGATACACTAGGAAACCAAGCAGGAAAAAATACCGTGAACTCAAAGAAAGAGTAAAAAGATTGGTTGATGGTTATGAAAACCATAACATTTTAGATTATATAAGAGGCATCGCTCATAATTTGACACTTTAATTGAAATTTTGAATAATAAAGTTTTTTTAGCAACATACATGTAATTTATAAATTTTGTTTTCTTTTCTCTATATTCTTATGCGGATATTTTGTCTATGGGTTATTCTGACCAAAGGTTATTTTGGCTTGGGTTATTATGACCTTGGGTTATTTTGTCCCTGGGTTATTGTGACCGCATTATTCTATCTAGGGTTATTTTGGCCAGGTTATTATGTCTTGTAACCGTATTGAAGGTGCCCCCAGCAACCGAGCTCAACAAACAGTGACAAAACGGTCATGATAAATTGTTCAAGACTTTAACCTGCAAAACTCAAATTTTGGGTCAGCCTAAAAAATCAGAAGAAGCTACAATGGAGAGAAGAATGATCAAGAAAAATTCATCAATTCAGAAGAAAAATATGATCAAGAGGTGACTATATGCCCCCTCCTAAGTTTTCCCCCAGTTTGGTGGGGTAATTTCAAGAGAAATCAGGGAGCCACAAGCTCTAGGAAAAATGGGCCCGGGGAGGGCCTATATATACCTAGGTGGACCCCTAGAAGGGTCATTTTCAATATTCACTATGAGAAAATTGTTAACATTTGTGAGAGAAAAGTAAGCAAAATGCCAAGTAGGAGGGAGTACAAGGAACCGAGGTTGGAGCAGCTACATGACGACATCACTGAGGGTTGTGAGGTGGACAAAGTAGGCCTCTAAACCTTGTTTTTCATGAATTTAAGCTTATTTTTATCATTTTTCTATTTGGCGAGGTGTGTAGGCATCTTTTTTGGGTGCTCGCATCTAAAAAGTGTGATGTCATCCAGATTCTGTGTCGAGGTCCCGAGTCTATGCTGTCATCTTGGGGATGCATTGGAGTCCTTGAGGCGGCCATGGCGGACAAGGATGCATGTGTGGTGCATAGATTTCTGTGCAGTGCACATAGGTCTTAAAAAAAAATTGATTTCATAATGAAATTCGATGTTCTAACTTAAAATTTTCTCGTAGTGAATATTGAAATTTGATTTCACTTTTGCAGGAGTATCCAAAGATTTGTGAGCATTCAAGAGGGCAAGAATTCTTACTCATTTGTGAGCAGAGGGACGGTCTTACAAATGATGAGGTCATGCATATAAAGTAGGTTGATCTATGGCATGTGTTCACCATGCCAGAGATGCAATATCATGAGAGGATGCTCACAACACTAATGGAGCGGTGGGATGCCACTACATCATCTTTCCAGCTACCTTGTGGGAAGATGACTATCACACTCGAGGATGTTGATCAGATCCTCAGACTACTAATCTGCAGATGACAGGTGGCCCTAGATGATAGTCGATCGACACAAGAGTAGAGAGAGGGAGTCCTCTACTGCTTAGGGCAGATAGACAGTTGTGACGACATGAGCCACATATATACACACTAGTATGACCAGGTGAGGACCATTGCACCACTACTACACCAAGTTATGGTTGTGACCATGGTGTTTTGGATCACAATAGATAGGTGAGGCTCACACCTGCAAAGGGGTCTCATTCATACGATAAGAGAGATGGTGGAGTGTAGGACAACTTTTTCTTGGGGGTGCAGCATGTTAGTGCACCTGTACGAAAAGTTAGGCTGGTACATCCACTATGAGTATCATAGCCTTACTGCATGCACACTTTTGCAAGTGTGGGTCTTTTCCCTCATCATGTGTAGGTTGGTTAGTTTTCCCTAGAGACAACCATATCACATTCCTATGACCCACTGGTATGACATGATAAGCCAGTGGAGATTCAACAATTTACTATTTTGGCAGCTACAGTTTGACACTCTTACTGCAGATGGGGTCCAATTGAAACCCTACTGATTTTTCAGATGGGTGGATGATAACAGGGAATCTAAGGAACCTGCGGCATGACCGTTTTTTGGTAGGTCACTGCGACTATATCATAGTACCATACTACTGGAGTTGGGTCATGTGACAGCATGGCCATCCTCAAATGATTCCACCAGATGTGCCCACATATACTAGGGCCTATAGGAGCACAATGAGAGTCAAGGATTTCCCTTCCCCCACCATCATCAATTTTGTTCCTTTCTGATGATGATGAACCCAACTAGGATTTGACGCCCATAGCGGCAATAGATAATGTCATGGTTGTTGTAGATTTTGCGTGGTGGTGGAAGAGGCATCATCTTGCTCCTATCTTCGGCGCGGGTGCCCCGAGAGGGGACCCTAGTCTATAGGGGGACCTGTCACCCCAACCTCTGGAGGACAGAAAAAGAGGGTGCCAACAGGCAGGCGAGGAGGAGGAGGTCGCACCTCAGAGACTGAGGCAGTGGAGGGCATCAGACCCCCCAGCATCTACCCCTGTCTCATCGGCACCACTAGCTCCTACTGTTACAACGACAACAACCTTGGAATCACTGAGTATGGCTGCTGATGCCAACAATGCGGGCCCCAACACTACTCCTCACCCTAACCCCACATGGCAGCCAGGGGACCCAGGTATACAGAGTACATTGTTTATTTTTTTGTTCTTTCAATTTTTTTGTTTATGATTGAAGCACCACAAATTTGCAAAATATCTCAAACTTTAAAACACATTAGCATGTTAGTTCAAACCATGCAAATACCATAGTTCTCCTATGAGATAATAAATCATGCTTTAACATGCAAATAAATTACAAGAAAGACTAAGGCATATAAAACATGAAATGAATCTTATCCCATAGTGGATTGGTGCTATTGTGGAAATAGCCCTTTCCCAATCCTTTGCTAAGCTCAATGATGAAATTGATATGAAGATACTATGAAAATGGGAAAAATTAGCTCTCAATTGAAGAGAGTAACTTTGCATGAGATTGTGGGGATTTGTGGAGGATTTGTTGAAGGATGAAGCCTCTATTTAAAGATTCTCAAGTTGAAAGAATGATTATGAGAGAGAAATGTGGGATAAAGATTTGGCCAATGAGATGGAGCCACTTGTCATCGTGTGATAGGATGAGGAATGAGTACATTTTGGTCAATGTGCCAAAGAGGGGGAGATTCAAATTTGAAATTGTGAATTAAATGTTGAGAGGGGGACATGAAAGAGACAAGTTATTGCAATGTTGGAAGGGACAAGTCAACTTGTCTTCATTTTCAAACTTGAGGGAATATTCCATCTTTATGCCAAGTTGAAAGAAAATGATGAATTTATAAATGGATTAAAATGATTTATTGGTGCAAGTGGGAAAAGCTAGAGGATGTGATGGGTGATTAGATTAGGTTAATCAGGGTTAGATTAACTTAATGATGATTAGATGCTTTGACCCCTTTGACTTGAATATTTTGATTTATTTAAATCAAAAAGGGATGAAAGGTGATTTTAGACTTAATTAAATAAAGGTTTGATTTATTTAATCAAGGAGGGTGATGTTAGGATCAAGTTGATTTATTTAATTTAAACTAATGACTTTAGTAGATTGACCAAATAAACTTGATTTATTTGATGAATGGATGAATATACCTAATCAAATGCATGATGCTAATTTTGCATGTCTACATTTTTCCCCTCTTTGAAGCAATGTACTTGTTGTGTTCGTTCAAAGAATAATCTTACCACAACCAAATTTAAAAAAATTTATGATTTTTTCAGATGCCCTAGTGTATAGAAGTACACTGGTACATTGCCCCCTCGAGAGATCAAGCGAAAAGATTTGATTTGAAGGTTGATCTCACGATAAAGAAGTTCAAAATGGATGGTTATGATGATGATGCAAATGAGATGGTTTTAAGATGCTTAGAATAACCAATCTATATTATCCTAAACAACTTAAATGATGATATGATGCAATGATGGATGAGATGGATGATGCGATATGCTATGATTATGCAAATGTATGATTTATGCAGATGCTTAGACTAACAAATCTATATTATGATGATGATGAAAATGCAATGCATGTGAAATGATCGATGTTTCTTATTATGAATGATATGAATGATATGTGGTATGCTAACGGTTTGTGGATGCAGGATGGATGCACGATGGATGCATTGGTGATGATGAATATTGATTATTCATGATGTGATGTTAGTGTGGAAAAGAAGAAATTAGGTGATGACAAGAGGATCCAACAAGTCCATGATCTGACAAGACTTTATTAGAGATGATGATGAGAAATGATGATGAGAAATGGATGATTTGCTTATCAAGGATTGGGATTTTAAAAGGGCTACTTACCTTATTTTTGATAACACACGTAGGTATGATGCATCAAGGTATAAAGAACCAGGATGGTGTTGCACCTAGTGAGATGGACTTTGAATTGACAAACAAATAGGAGTATTCTTCTTCATACTTGACATACAGAAACCTTGCTAGGACGTACCTAACAAAGCAATTATTCGCCAAGTTATTTTATAAGAACGTCCAACAAGCACAGTAGAAAAAAGATAATGATCCTTGCCCCATTCCCATCTCTCTAAATCCTTCGTTCGGATATCATTGAGAGGTCCTCAGAATGAGCACAATAAGATAAATCAAAAGAAAAGATCAAGTACACAAACAAGCCAATGTTCTTCATACCTCTAGCCAAAGGGATTTGTTTTTATAGGATAAGAATCCAAGGTGATATCCAAAATGATGCCCATTGTCGGAACGATATATCCTAGGACATGCATTGTATAGGATGATGATGGTTTGATAAGTTGATTGATAGGATTTTGATATAAGGTTGATTGACATGTTTGCGTGTGATCAAGAGTTTGATTTTGTGTTTAATGGTTTGTTGCTTTGATTTTGATTTTGCGATTGAAGCTTTCTTTTGCTGATTGTTGTGGTTGTTTCTGTTTGTTTTGCCAAAGGATGAAGGTGACGATCAATTTATTATGGATGATTGATTATTGTGGGTGCAAGCGAGATGAGATGGATGGATTTTTTCAAATATTTGGATGTTTTGATGTTTTGTTGTTTTGAGGCTATTTTTGGGTTTTATTTTTCAAATGTTTTGATTTTTATTTTTGCAATGTTTTGGGGTTTTCTAAGATTTTATAAATGTTTTGGATTTTGTTTTGGATTTTTGGAATGTTTTGGATTTTAATGTTTTTCGAATGTTTTTGTGTTTTGATGTAATTTTGCATGTTTTTGGATTTTCGTGGTTTTTTGGATGTTTTTGGATTTTTGTGTTTTTTGAATGTTCTTGGATTTTGATGTTTTTTGAATGTTTTTGTGTTTTGATGTGATTTTGGATGTTTTTGGATTTTCATGGTTTTTGGGATGTTTTTGGATTTTTCAATGATTTTGATGTCTTTGGGGCTGATCAGAGATTAGCCTTGCCTGCATTTAAGCTCAAAGATGATGTAGTTCAGATTCCAATGTTTTTTATGTTTTTCTGATTTTCTGACTTGTTTTTTTTGGATTTTGATGTGATTTTGGATGTTTTTGGATTTTCTAATTTTCTAATGTTTTTGGATTTTTGCATGATTTTGACGATTTGGATATGGACATGTGTGATGATATCAGTGCTTTGTTTAGGATTTTGTTCAAAACCAAGCTAAGGTTGATTGATTGGATCGATGGATTGATGATGATGATGATAACATTGTTGAGGATACACAACAATGGAAGGATAGGATTGATGATGATAACATTGTCAAGGATGCACAACAATGCAAGGATAGTGTTAAGCAACACAAGGATATCCTGAGATGATAATTTTTTGATTGGATTTGATTGATCATGATTAATGAAGCTTGATTTGGAACAAATTCTATTTGAATGATTTGATGTGACATTTGATGTGCAACTTAGATGCGACTGATCTAGTGATTGTTTGGATTGATGTTCGATGAAAGATGAAGCTTGATGAGGAGTGTCTTCTCATTAAAATATGCCATGGGCTAGTGATTTGGGTTTTGGATCACAAATGCTTTAACCAATTTGGTTTCTCATTTTCTAATGTTCAGATTGCCACATAAGTCAGAAGATATAGATCAAGATTTATTCTTGAAGCAAGATGTAAATATCTACCCCCAATGTCTAGCAACATGTATGGAATGTCATGGATGGATGCTTGAATAGGCGTGTGGATGGAGGGATATGGATTATCTTGTGATAAGATAAGGTGTTTGGATCAAGAAAGCTCATTTGGATAGTGCTTCATAGCTCAAATACTTCTGCATAGGATAAGATCCATGAAAGCGGTCCATGTCAAGATGTTTACCATAAGCAACTGTAAAGTGTGCCCCAAACTTTCATCAAGATCAAGATAACTTGGATGATGGATGCATACGGATAAAGATGGATTGGATAAATGGTTCATGGATGAAATGGATTTATTATGGATAAGATGGATGGAATGTCAGATTTATTATGGATGGGATGAGATGCTTTCACCTGAAGTGGCATACGTAGATGCTCGATTCTACACATGACGCCTATTTTTTGGGTTTTCGTCATGGTCTTGCCCAAAGTGCCACTGTAGTAGTTTTCAATAGAGGACGATTTTTATCTTTACTATTTTCAATCCTTTTTTTGATTTTTTTGGATTTTTTTTGGTTTTTTTGAAAGATTCATGCTGACCCACCTAGTGGTGTTGGTGTAGATGCTTTTGTCATAATGTGCCATCGATATCCTACTTGAAGAAGTTGCTTTGCTAAGATACGTGTACTTGAATGCAACATTTGGGATTCTTGATCTGCTTCATTGATATCGGGGTTAACTCTGTCTTTGTGTGCACATAGTGATAGAGTTCCTTCAAAATCCTCATGATGAAGGGTCGTTTCCAATACATGGTCAATGTGAGAACTGGATATCATGCATGGAGGCATGGATGGAGTGTGTTTAGGGATAAAAGATGGATTGGTTGACAGTTTAGCACCTTTGACTCTCCAAACTTGGGAAGATGAGCAATGATGGGTGGATACAAAAGTGTGCATGGAATTAGGACCAACTGCTTGATATACTTTGTGCGTCGCTTCAAAAGCTTGCTTTTTCTTTTGTGGACATCTTTGATTGATACTTTTCCCTTTTTTATTTTTCCCCATAGTTTCTTTGACTGATGGAGTTTGATAGGGGTGATCTTTCTTTTTATTCTTTGGTATCCATTTGTATTTGATTTGTCCATCATGCTTTTCTTCTTTTGTTTTGATAACATTCTTCGTACTTTGATTCAATTCTTTCTTTTGATGTTGGTCCCAATTCATGGATGGGGTGATGGGTGGATGAAGATTCATGATGTGGCTGGTTGTAGTATTGGCATCAGTTTCACCATAAGGATTCTTGTGCTCACTATGTTGATGCTTGCATTAGATAAAGTTTCCCCCAGTATGGTGGAAGTAGTACCTTCATGCTTTGATTCTGCTTGTTTCAAGAGTTCCTGTTTAGAGTACATTCTCTGATAAATTACCACCATAGATGATGTTATTTCGATTGAACGTTCTGTTGACTCTGAAATATCTTGTTCTATCTAACCTGCTTCCTTGAGTGGATAATGATGGATATCTTTGTTCATGATATCCCCAGTTTGAATTTGGGATATATCCGATCCTGATGTTGAAAACCCAGTCTGATTATAGGAATCAATAACCTTCTCTTTCTGTGTAATAATATCATGAGTAAAGGAATCCTGTTCTGAATGAAGATCATCTATGTGTCCATCCATAGAAAGCATCTCATGGGTAGATGGAGTAGTATGTGCTGCCTGGATGTGATCATCTTGCATAGATAGGAGAGTGTCCATTAGATTATTGTAGTATCTTGAAGATACAAATTCTTGATCTTGAATGATTTTAGAGTTTCTTTCGTCATGCTTTGGATCAAGTTCTTGACATGGGCCAGTTTCAAAGGATGGATGGCTTATAAAGGATTCTTGGATGTCTTCATTAGGCATGGGAATTGGCTCAATATCCTCTTGATCTTTGAGTGGACTTAGACCAAGTGTTGAGTTGAGGATTCTTTCAACATCTGTAACCATGAGGTCAAAGGGTGTCAGCATGTTTTGGAAAGAACCATTGCTAGACCTTGGTGAAAGATTTTGATCTTGCTTTGGAATAAAATCTTGAGATATGTCCTCTAACTCATAAGGCGATGTAGAGACATTTTCAACATGATCATAGTTGAACATATTGTGCATTATGTCAATAGGATCAAATAATCCAAACACTCCTTGAAATATATCACTAAAAAGTGGCTCTTGATGTATGGTGAGTTGATCATCAGGTGGGGTGGAAACATCTTCAAGGTGCTCATCGATGGAGAGATCTTGATCATTGTTTTCAACAATTGTGGCAAAGAGATTATGAATGTCTTCAACCATAGGGTCAAGTGATGTTGACATTTCTTGAATTGGATAATTGTTGAGTGTTGTTGGTGGATTTTGATCATGATTGAAAAGTGATTCTTGATGTATGTTAATTTGATCGTTCGATGAGGTGGAAACATCTTCAAGGTGTTCATTGATGGATAGATCTTGGTCATTGTCCCCAATAGTTATCATTTTTCGTGTTTGTTCTTGTGTTTTTTGGGTAGCTTGAGAGGCTTGGGCAGCTTGAGAGGCTTGTTGCACTTGTTGAGCTCATGTTGCTTGTTGCGTGGCTAGATATTGTTGGATGGCCTTTTGGTAGGTTTGGTGAGCTTTTAGTGCATTGTTATATTGTCTTGTTGTGTTTGGTTTTGGTGGGAGTGGTGGCAGATTTGGAATTGTGTTGGATGTAGTGATGACTGGTTGAGATACACTTGGAGCGATCATGGTAGTGAGGGGTTGACATGTGATGGGTGTGAGAGGGGTGGTTGGAGTGATTGAGTTGATAGGAATGGTCAGAATGACCAAGGTGATAGGTCCTTGGGAGACCACATTTTTATTTGTCGGGATTGATGTAGTCATTTGATTAGATACTATCTGTTGGTGCGATGTCAATGGTATATTCCAAGGATTTGATGTGATGGCTTGATTAATGTTAGGTAGATTGATTTGGATAGAGTGATTGGTGCTAGGTAAAGGGGGAAGCCCTAAACCAAGGAATTATGTTGATATGGGTAATGGTGGTGGAGATGTCTCTTGGCGCAATGACTCAACTATTTTGGCAAGTGTAGCAATTTGGTCTCGCCAAATTTGATCTTCATTTTGATCTTGACTCCCTTGATATGGTTTTTGTTCCAGCAGATTTGGGATGCATACTTGTGGTTTTTGAATGGGATCATGGAAAAATTGATTTTGGATAGTGTTATGATTTGGGATGATGTTCAAATTTGGCATGATAGATTGAAATTGAACATTGTTGGTGTTGGGAATCATATTGCCTTGATTTAGGTAACTTTGATTTTGCATGGTGTTACCTTGACTTGTTAACATCTTGTTTGGACTTTGAACAATATTCATATGATTTGAGAAGATATTTATCCCAAAGTTTTCTGGATTCATGTTTGGAAAACTTGTACTTGGTACATTCTCATTTGGCATGTAGGGATTTGGTGGGATGACGTTCGTTTGAAGGCTCATGCATTGATTGTTTGGTTGACAGACTTGTAGGTTTGGATTTAGATCTACCATCGGGAAATGTGTTCCAATCTTTTATTTGGGCATGCTCACACTTGTTGTACCATTAATATTTGTAGAAGGTAATGATCCCATGTATGGATTGTATAAGTGTGAGTTTTGATAATCAATTGTCATTGTAAGGCTTTGAAAGTTCAATTGATTTGGATTACTCATGATCTATGGATCAAGTTTGTATTCCATGTTCTTGTGTTTTTAACTTGTTGCAAAAGTGGCCTCTAATGTTCTTAGGAACAATGACGAGATGAAGGATGAAAGGGGTGAATGATAAGAGTGTTGAACGTTTAGGAACTTTGGATCAATGCTAGACTTAGGGTTTGTTTTTTATTGTTTGATTTGGATAATGAACTTGTAAACCCTAAGATGTTAGATGTGATCTTAGGAAGAACTTGTTCAAAGGTGTGCTAATTTAACTAGAGGTATGAGAAAGGATGCATTCCCATACTCCTAAGTAAACAAGGTGATTTTGATTTTGATGATCTACCCAAGTCTAGAATGATGTTTCCAAAGCTATAAAGTTGTTTGGTGGGATGGATTTTGATAAATGTTTGGGATTTGGATGAAGTGTTTGATTTGATCCTAAATAAACCTAGGAAGGACTTGTTTCTGAGACCAAGATAGTGAAGAACATGCCTTTCTCTAAAAGTAATTCAAAATCAAAAGATCAATGTTTGCATGAAAACCATACAACCAAAAGATGCCAAGCACATATGTGGGGTCCAATTGATTTAATATTTTCTTAATGGATTCTTTTTATCACAAACATTTCTTGATTAGGTTTTCAATTGAATGCCCAATGTCACAACTTCTTTTTGTCCCACAAAGTGCTATGTGGAAGTTCAAAGAAATTAGGACAAGGGTTACCTAATGTTGACCTTTGTAAGAGAAAATTGTGATGAAATCCAAATGTTTAGAAGCCTCTAAGGATACGAATCCCAAGGGCAAGCAATAACATGTGAATTTTTTCAAGGATATTTGCTTCTCCTAAAGGGTTTGAGATTTGATGCTCATGTTGAATGTTGGTTTTCTAATGTTTTCGATCAAAGCATTGTGTTTTCAAATTGACTCACAAGCAATATAACACCCTAGCTCAATTGGTACGTTTTTCTTGGTGGGCTTGCCTCATGCCCTTCGTAGTAGAAGAGATTATTTTACATGCAACCAAGGAGAGAGTATAAAGGTATGTTAAGAATGAAGTCTTAACCTCTATACTTTAACCAAGATAGGACATGGCAAGTAACTTCTTGGAATCTAAGTTCCAATGCACCACTTTGATAAACTCGGTGAATGAGTTAATAAGCCACTACAAACAAAGGTTTTAGTTCAGACTTTCCATTCGTGGAGATTGACCCATACGGCGAGAGTCCCCTTTCGGATCCATCTCATCGGAGCCAACCGCATGATATTGGAATTTATTCTAATACCCACATTTATATCCCGATTGGAAATACTCTTGGCTTTAGAGTGTTACCGGTTGAGTCATTCCCTTGGGTGAGTATTTTTTCCCCAAGGAACGCCCTCTAAGGTAAACAAAATCAAGCAAAGACAAAATCCATAACTCGATCAATCTTTGATGACACAAAGAAAGAGAATATACGTGATGATGCTATACTCACACTCGCACAAGATTTTGTTCAATTTTAAACCCAAACTGAAGTGTGGAGGTGATTTCTTTATCTCACCCTAAAGTCATGAAAAAGGCCTTTTGATTCTCAAGATCGCTATAAAGTGTGAGAGAAGCGCATACGTCCTTTTTCAATGCCTTTAGTTCAAGTAAGCTCTCACAAAACAATGTAGCACATGTTCATTTTAGATCCCACAAAGCAATAATGAATTCATTTTAGAGCACCAAAAGACAAGTGATAGACATTTTGTTCAATTTTTTAACCAAAGAAACAAACTCTAGTATGTTGTGATCCTAATGTTCATTTTATCCCCTTTGCAATGATAATGGAAGTATTCCTTTTAGAATCAAAAAGGATTTGACTTGAAAGAAAATAAGGATTTTAATAAATCAATAAATTGATTTATTTGTGCAAGTGGGAAAAGCTAGAGGATGTGATGGGTGGTTAGGTTAGGTTAATCAAGATTAGATTAGCTTAGATGATGATTATTTAATTTTGACCCATTTGACTTAAATATTTTGATTTATTTAAATCAAAAGGGAGAAATATGAATTTTGAGACTTAATTAAATAAATTATTGGTTTATTTAATTAAATGGAGGATGCAAGATAAAGGTTGATTAATTTAAGGAATATGAATCTAGGGAATGATTTATAGAAGATGAAATGTTAGTATTTGATTGATTTATTTAAATGAGGTAATGATGAAGTGTATTTATTTAATTTGAAGGATAAAATGTTAGATTTGATTAAATGAAGGTTATTTGATTAAACTATTGGATTGAAATGTATGCATATTTTGCGTGTCTACATTTTTCCTCTCTTTGAAGCAATGTACTTGTTGCGTTAGTTCAAAGAATAAACTTGCCGCAATCAAAATTCAAATATTTTCTTATTTTTTTCGGTTGCCCCAGCAGAAAGAAGTACACTAGTACATTTCCCTCCTTCTAGCGCCATAATGAAGCACCACAAATCTACAAAATAGCTCAAACTTTAAAACACATTAGCATGTTAGTTCAAACCATGCAAATACCATAGTGCTCCTATGAGATAATAAATCATGCATTAACATGCAAAAAAATTACAAGACAAACTAAGGCATATAAAACATGAAATGAATCATATCCCATAGTGGATTGGTGCTATTGTGGAAAATAACCCTTTCCCAATCCTTTGCTAAGCTCAATGATGAAATTGATATGAAGATACTATGAAGATGGGAACAATTAGCTCTCAATTGAAGAGAGTAACTTTGCATGAGATTGTGGGGATTTGTGGAGGATTTGTTGAAGGATGAAGCCTCTATTTAAAGATTCTCAAGTTGAAAGAATGCTTATGAGAGAGCAATGTGGGATAAAGATTTGGCCAATGAGATGGAGCCACTTGTCATCGTGTGATAGGATGAGGAATGAGTACATTTTGGTCAATGTGCCAAAGAGGAGGAGATTCAAATTTGAAATTGTGAATTAAATGTTGAGAGGGGGACATGAAAGAGACAAGTTATTGCAATGTTGGAAGGGACAAGTCAACTTGTCTTCATTTTCAAACTTGAGGGAATATTCCATCTTTATGCCAAGTTGAAAGAAAATGATGAATTTATAAATGGATTAAAATGATTTATTGGTGCAAGTGGGAAAAGCTAGAGGATGTGATGGGTGATTAGATTAGGTTAATCAGGGTTAGATTAACTTATGATGATTAGATTCTTTGACCCCTTTGACTTGAATATTTTGATTTATTTAAATCAAAAAGGGATGAAAGGTGATTTTAGACTTAATTAAATAAAGGTTTGATTTATTTAATCAAGGAGGGTGATGTTAGGATCAAGTTGATTTATTTAATTTAAACTAATGACTTTAGTAGATTGACCAAATAAACTTGATTTATTTGATGAATGGATGAATATGACCTAATCAAATGCATGATGCTAATTTTGCATGTCTACAATGATTACTTATATATGCCATGTGATACTGATTTCTCTTTCTTTCTTTGTGGTTGCAGAGGATGCACAGGGATAGACTAGGCTAGTAGCTCAATGTATTTCAGAGGTAGCCCCTGATGTATCAATCCAGGGGATGGTCTTGGAGGCTTTCTAGATGTTGTATTCGGGACAACATTCCCCCACTTTTGATTCGGTAACATGCCTGATGACTACCTATGAGGAGCACAGTGTGGAGATTATCCAGTTGACTACAAAGCTCACTACTATTTGGGGACAATGTGACTAGCTGTTAGGGGAGATACAAATGACACTCAACGAGTGAGATGCGATAGTGAGGAGGGATAACACCACCAAGTAGGCATGTGACGCCCTTCAAAGCTATCTCGATGACCTCAACAAGCAATCAACAACTATGATCTTGGCAGATGTTCAATTACTATGGGAGGAGCTAAGATGGGTGGAGATGACTATATGCTCCATTTAGGGGGAGATCAGGAGGATGCAGGCAACTCTATTCGTATCACACTTGCACCGATCTCATTCTATGACCATTGTGCAACCTCTCCCAAGAGTACTAGAGTAGTAGCCAAAGCCGAAAGGCTCCGAGAGCCATGTGCCACAGTCATAGGGGCTCATGATTTTGTACATCATTTTTGTAGCGAGGGATACATACACATACATATGTATTTGTAGATATTTTATATAGAAATATATTCAACAGCCACTAATTTTGTTATAGTAGTCGCCTGATACATGTACATGACATTTGATGTACATATAGGCTTATATATATATATGGACATATATGTTCTGATATCATGGCATTGTTGATTTTGATGTGTATGTTTTTCATTTTCTTGTATGTTGATGCTATGGATGTTATATGCTCGTATGGATGTATGTTTACATTAGATGCTAACGTGATTTAATAAACACACATGGTTGTATGTTAATTAAATACAATGATGATATAATCTCCTTAAAAGATGTAATGTAATGCATGGATACATAGCATAGCGAAACACATGTATGTATAATACACACACACGTGGTCACATCATAACACAAAAAAACTTCATAATGTACTAATGAACAATGTCAATTTATGTATTTCTACTCCCCTTTCATAGAGAGAACACCACACAAATGAAACATGGAACACTATGCATAGTATCAACAGAGATGCATCGCATTAACGAGCTCTTTTAGAGGTGTTCCATCAATAGAGGATAATCCATAGGCACCCGAACCATACACAGAGATCAAAATGTAAGGGCCTAACCAGTTAGGACTGAATTTCCCTCTCTAATTAGGTGACACATTTACATTTCTCTAGTTTTCATAGAGAACCAGGTCTCCCAGTTTAAAGGTCCTAGGATGCACATATAATTATATTGTTTCAATAACGACCATTGATTAGCTTTAAGATGATCAGGGGCCTATAATCGACACTCGTCTAGCATCTCTAGCTATTACAAATGGTTAACCTGGTAGGATTCATCATCAATTAACCCTTTAAGGGAAACTCATAAAGATAGAATTTCCAACTCTAAAGGAATGATAGCTTTAACACTATACACAAGGTTGTAAAGTGTTGTTCCTGTCATTGTATGAACACTCGTACGATAGGCCCATAAAGTGAATGTTAATTGAATATGCCAATCCTTACAATGTTTATTGACTATTTTATAAAGAATAATTTCAAGATTTTTGTTAGACACTTCTGCTTGACCATTGGATTGTGGATAATACAGTGTAGAAAACCTATGTTGGATATGAAACTTCTCTAAGAACTGCTTTACTTCCTTGTTTTTGAATGGTGTACCATTGTTAGAAACAAGTGTAGTAGGAAATCCAAAACAAGAAATAATGTTATTCATAAGAAAGGTACAGATAGCTTGAATGTTTGTGGATCAGAGTGGAATAGCTTCAACCCATTTTGTGAAGTAATTTGTAGCGGTAATAATAAAGGTATGTCCCTTGGAAGAAGGAGGTGATATTTTTCTAATTATATCCAACCCCCATTTTGTGAACAACCAAGGAGAGGTTTGATTTTGTAACTCTTGAGCAGGTGCATGAATAAGATGGTTGTGTTGTTGACATTGAAGGAACTTTTTAACAAAATCGAAGGAATCTTGTTCCATTGTTTGCCAATAGTACCCCATATGTATCAATCTTCTTGTCAGGGACCTACCACCAAAATTTCCACTCCTAGAGCCTAAGTGGGCTTCCTTAAGGGCAAGGGGTATTTCCTCATTAGTGAGACACTTAAGAAGAAAACCACTATAGGATTTTTGATAAAGAACATCAGATAAAATGACATAATGTGCTGAAGGCTTTTGTATACGAGTGCAATCATTTTTTGTCGCATCATCGAGAAAGTTTCCAGTCTTTAAATAATTATAGATACTAGAAAACCATTCTCCTGATTCCATGTGAGAACACACAAAATACTTGGATTTAGGTTGATCGAGAATTGCAAGCGTTCGCAGGACCTGAACCATGAAGTTGTATTCTTTTGTATCCTCTTCTAAAGGCACCAAGGAAGCAACACATGCCATTGCATCGACATGTCTATTTTATCTCCTAGGTACACTATATTTGTGAAGAGGGGACCAATTAAGCAAGGAAAAAGCAAGGTCTCGGTATAGGGACAACTTACTTTGTTTAGCTTGATAGGTTCGCATAAACTGATTCACAATGAGCTCAGAATTACCTAGTCTACGAAGATGTTTGATTTTTAGTGCAATCACAACACACAAGCTAGCAATAAGAGCTTTATACTCAGTGATGTTATTGGTGCAAGGAAAATCTAATTGAAAGGATAGAGGGACCGGTTTACCTTCAGGCGATATTAAGACCACACCCACTCCAGAACTAGTATGACACCTTGATCCGTCGAAATACATTTTCCACTCAAGGTCATAATTAATTATGAAAATATTCTTGCAAGGGAATAATTCCAACCTTGGGAAGCAACGAGATGAGAGAGCATCTACCAATTGATCAGAAACTGCTTGACCCTTTATTGATTTCTAAGTAATGAACTTTATATCGAACTCAGAAAGCAACATAACCCATTTCACTAATCTCCCAACAAGGTTAGCACTAGAGAACAAATGCTTTAAGAGATCTATTTTTACTATGACATGTGTTTCAGCATGGAGAAGGTAGTGTCTCAACTTTTGCATAGCGAAGACAAGAGCAAGGCAATGCTTCTCCATGGAGGAATAATGAGTTTCATAATCAACTAGAACGTGACCAATGTAGTAAACCACTCTCTCTTTCCTTAAGTCATCATATTGAGCCAACAAAGTTTCCAAGGCATATGGTGACATAGCAAGGTAAAGCAAAAAGGATCTATCTTGCATAGTTGGCATCAATATGAGAGGATTGGCCAAATAGGCTTTGATTGACTCAAAGGCTTTTTGGAACTCCTCATCCCATATGAAGCGAACATCTTTTTTCAATAAACAAGTGAAAGGAAGGGTATGATCAGCCAATTGAGATATAAATCTACGAATTTCCTGAATATTCCCTTGTAAACTTTGCAACTCAGTGATATTCCTCAGTGGAGGCATGTTAACGATGAAATCAATTTTATTTGTGTGAGCCTTGATTCCACAATGAGAAAATATGAACCCCAAAATATTGATAGCATCGACACCATAAATGCACTTGTGGGGATTGATTCTCATCTTATAGAGTTGAAGCCTTTCAAAGATAAGATGAAGGTTCTTTGCATGATCTTGAAAGGTTATCAATTTCGCCAAGATGTCATCAACATAGTCTTCTAAAATCTTATGGATAAAATCATGAAATATCAGGGTCATCACCCATTGGTAAGTTGCTCCTGCATTCTTTAATCCAAAGGGTATGACCACATAATAGAAAGTACCACAAGGGGTAGTGAAGTTTGTCTTGTATTGATCATTCAAATTAATGAGGATTTGATTGTAACCCAAGAATCCATCCATAAAAGATAGCAATGCATGGCCTTCAGTCGAATACATAATCATATCTATATTAGGCAACATAAAATCATCCTTAAGAGAAGCCTTATTAACATCTCGAAAGTCAATACATATACGAATACGACCATCAGGCTTACTAATGACGACTATATTTGAAATCCAATGGGAGTAGTAAATCATACGGATAAAGCATGCTTTCAACAACTTCTCTCTCTTAGTCTTGATCATCAATGCCACCCTGGGATTGATCTTTCAGATTTTCTACTTAACTGGCTTGGCATCAGGACATAGGACAATATTGTGAACCACTATAAACTCATCAATACCAAGCATATCCTCGTACATCCAAATGAAGATATTAGGATGAGAATAAAAGAGATTGAAATGTTCATCTACTTCCTCTGAAGAGAGACACTTCCCCATCTTGATTAATTTTTTTAAGGACTTAGGATCCATAGAGACTTCAATAGTATCTCCTTTAAGGAGAGAAATGCAATCTTTGATATGAGATATTAGAACATCATTACTAATGTTAGATAGAAGGTTTTCCTCATCAATACTGAAGATGGATTCTCCAAAGTATGCTTGTTTACTCAAGTGATATGAGAATCATTTCTTATGATGAAAAGAATGAAATGGGTAATATAGGCACCTAGGAATTCCTCCAATGCTTCATCTGAAGAGAAGAAATCCAAAGGGAATTTCTCGGCCTGCTCCCTTTCCTCTATTAACTCAAGGTGGACCAAGCTCAATGGCTCGACTGAAATCATATTAACACTCCACCAAGTTTTTTTCTTAGACTATTCAATATAGCATCCCAAACCCAAGTAGCATTTTCATGGCTTAAACTGGATAGGGAATTGAATTCCTTGTTCGATATGTCATAGGCATCTCTTCCCATAGTCGTATCAAGAGGTGAGTTCATATCCAAACCCATAACAAGTTTGTAAAACTTTAGGAGGTGGTGGCTCTACGTAGAGTGTTTCATTTCACCAATGAATGTTGAATATCTCTACGGGAGTGCTCCCACCTTCTTTACCAAGTTCACAAATGTTAACCTCCTTTATGGGAGTGGGATTACTCTCCTTGACTCAGGAAGGAGTGGTCTCCTCAATAGGATCACACTTCTCCTCTCAAGAGGGAGTGTTTTCCATCTTTGTGTCAAAAGTACCTAAAAATTCTATATAGGAGGGGATTGTCTTGTATTCCAGGGTATGTACAGGATCATGATGGGCCAAAAAGTGGCAATATGATGGGTATGTGGCTGACGACTATTTTTTTACCCAAAATTGATGAAATGGAAATGGTTTTAAAGGATATTCTCAGCTTTCCACGGATATAAATTATGCTTTATTTTGAATTTAATAAGTAATTATTATTCATTTTCTATTCAAATTACGACTAAAGTCTTGATTGATAGGCGATTGAAAAAATCTATAGATTTCAAACAATATCACATTTTTTTAATCCAAAACATGCATCACATTCTCTTTGCATACTATAGGATTAAAAAAGAAAAATTGAATTTCATGAAGTTTTGACCAAGTTAAGGTGGTACATATGAGTTTTATATTTTTAAAATTTGTAATAAAAATTCATAATTAATTATTTACTTGGAAAAAAATTACAAAAAAATATGCATCACATCGGGGCATGAGTCCTCTACTTATATCTAAAATATTATAAAAAAATATTATCATTAAATTATTGTGGTTAGGGTGGTCAGACAGACACCTACTTCTTATTTTTTCCTTGAAATTTAAGTACAAATGCATTGAAATTTCAATTTTTCACCAAATAGATTTTTATTTTTTTTAACAAACCTAGTAGTTTAGAAACTACATTCAATTTTCTATAGATTCTATTCTTACATATTTTTGAAATAATATAGATAACTTATTCAAATTTTTACGTCAAGTTGCCTAACTCTAATTTTTCTGAATTTTTTGCCACTTAAGGGCCTTTTCTTTCCATGATGATCCAGCACATACCCTCCATGATAAAGAACTCGAAGAAATCCAAGGAGCCCCAATCACCACCAAGGAAAGAATTCAATTGAGAGGAAGAAGGGGAAGATGGGGGAGACTTGGGATTCTTTGCTTAAATAGGTGCTTCATCTTTACTGAAACTCACTCTAGGAATGACTTCCACATAGGGTATCGATGAAGATGTTCACGCCATAACATCAATGGTTAAGGATGGAATACAATTCTTAAGAGTGGATACAACTGAAGCATGATTTCCAGCTACTAGCTCACAAAGGTGAACAACTTCTAGATTTTCTTTAACTATAACTGCCCAATTATTTGCAACAAACTTCAAAGAATGGTGTAAATTAGAAGTCATGACACCCATAGCATGAATCCAGGGTTTCCCTAAGAGAAGATTGTATGGTAATAGGCCAGGAATAACATAAACCAACATAGGCAAGGTAACGAGGCCTAGCTACAAAGGTAGTATTATCATACCTAGAGCTTGGTAGCCAACATTATCAAACCCACAAATATACAAGGAAGAAGTCACTAAAGAAGATGAATCAACTTTAAAGTTAGGTAATAGGTCCATATCGTAAACGTTGAGAGCCGAACTAGTGTCAATGAGAGTATGCATAATACCAATATTATTAACATTAATTATAATCATCAAGGGATCTTCTTGCTTTTGCACATCCGGAGGTGGAGTTATTGCGGATGGAATGTGATATTTAGAGAATCCACTCGAATATGAGCCAACAATGCATTAAAATCCATAGGCATAGAATAGGAATTCGCGATAATATTTTTTAAAGCTTCTTGAAGCATCTCTTGATAAACCAAAGTGGTCTGAAGCAAGTCCCAAAGTGAGATCTTAGCCGGAGTAACACGAAGTTTCTCAACAAGATCGTAATCACCTAGTGCTCTGATCATAGGTTTAGGTGCTGAAGGAAGGCTTGGTTGAGAAGGTGGTAAAGAATTAGGTACCTAAGTGGGTTGTGATGTAGGAACAAAAGGTTGTTGATCCAAGTTCTATTTATTTCTCCTTATATTATATGTGTGCCCAATGGAATTATAGGAAGTGGAATAAATAGCTTTCACGAACCTCGAATATAAGTTTGATGAATCACTATGACATGAAATACCATAGACAAAATAGTTCTTCCTATAAGATAAGTTGGTTGGGGTCATGCAAATGATGGGTTTCTTAGGGCTTGGAGGAGCCACAAAGACCACAAGCACATTTACTAACTTTCCAGCTTGCGAAGGGGGAGTTTGTTTAGAAGATTTGCAGATAGGGGAGAGTGCTTCTAAGAATTCATCTAGAGCATCTTCCAACATATCAAAATCTTCTTTAGAGAAGGGATTATCATAAGCACACAACATCATGAAAATAGATCTGACATGTTCACATCGGGTTCACCAAAATGTGATATAAGAGGGATTCACTTCACTCAGGTCTCTTCGTTCTCAAGAGATCACCAGGGAATGAAATTCCCTTATACACCTTAGCATAAGCAAGTCAACAAAATCCTAGAAATGTATACTTGAGTTGTGTTTCAGAGAAAGTTACTTCAGATCCTAAGAGAGTGAAACCCTGAGATTTCTGCCTCAGATGAGTGAGGTCTCGGCCAAAAGATAGCAGCACAATTTTAGGATGCCAACGTGGTGGGTTATCATCTAAAAGACACGTTGGTGTCTTAAGCAATAGAGGCTAGGGAGCTCAGGTGGGCAGAACTAAATTTCACTTCTAAGCTTAGATCTAGGACTTACTAAATGAAATAAATAAAAATAAAGCTGGAATATATAAAAAACACAAGGAGACTTGGAGAGAGCTTACCTTTTACTGGATGTTTAGCTCTTCACTCCAAGCTCCACTTTGCACCTACACACAGAAGAACAAGGGGAAAAGGTTAGGGTTGTATAGGGGCATTCCTTAGTTAGGCCCCTGTTTTGGTGTTCCCACCTCCACAGACAACCAAGTTCGAAAGGGATGCAAATGAAGTAAAAAAAGAATGTGGTGAAAGAAAACCTCACTTCAGGAGTAGAACCCGCACCACGAGATAGTAAATAAACAAGTAGGAAAGGAAAGTGAGAGAGAGAGAGCATTACCCATGGGCCTAGACCCTCTCTAGAGCACACATACACACTGTTGAGTGCTTTCTTGAGAGTTGTTGTTGCTGGAAGGACCTCAATTTGGCATGGCTTTGCTTGTGAGAGTGTTGCTATCAAGGATGAATTGAACTAAAAAATGGAGCAAGTAGTAAGAGAGCTTGAATGAATGACTTCCAACCCCAAATGAGAGCAAGAAAGGGTATTTTAATGCATGCAAGGGTGGAAAAGATTCGTTACATTTGAAATATGACTACTAGGATGCATGTCAGAAGAGTCAAGATTCTAGATTCCTTGTTTCAAACTCAGAAAACTGCTAGGATGATAGCGCCTCACGCAGATGTCCGCGCACTGCACATGTATCCAAAGCCTTGATTTTTGGGAAATTTTTCATCAGGCTTCTATTGCTCTACCACAAGTCTATATGGAGTCAGAATCATTAAATTTTGACTCATGGGATTTTTTTCATTAATGCTCTAAGGTGTCATAAATACTAGGCAAAAATGCAAAAATGTGGAATTGCCCCTAGGTGCAATTTTGTGACATTACACCTACAACTATTGCATGGCAAGGAGTAAAGCACATGCTTTAAGTCAGGATGGATCCCTAGGGGATTTAAATTTCTCCATTATTCCCTTTAAAATAAGACACAAGTTGGGTACTTGCAGGATCATCATGGAAAAAATAGGCCCTTAAGTGGCAAAAAATTCAGAAAAATAAAAGTTAGGAAAATTGACGTAAAAATGTGAATAAGTTATCTATATTATTTCAAAAATATGTATGAATAGAATTTGTAGCAAATTGAATGTAGTTTCTAAACTGCTAGGTTTATTTAGTAAAAAAAATCTATTTGATGAAATTTTGAAATTTCAATGCAGTAGTACTTAAATTTTAGGGAAAAAATAAGTAGGTGTCTGTCTGACCACCCTAACCACAATAAAATGATAATATGTTTTTATAATATTTTAGATATTTAAGTAGACGACTTATGTTCGGATGTGATGCATATTTTTTTGTAATATTTTTCCAATTAAATAATTAATTATGAATTTTTTATTATAACTTTTAAAAAATATAAAAACGCGTATGTCTGACTACCTTCACTTGGTCAAAACTTCATGAAATTCAATTTTGTTTTTTTAAATCCTATAGTATGTGATGCATGTTTCAAATTCAAAAAATGTGATACTGTTTGAAAGCTATAGATGTTTTTCAATCAGCCTATCAATCAAGAATTTAGTTATAATTCAAATAGAAAATGAATAATAATTATTTATTAAATTCAAAGTAAAGCATAATTTGTATTGGTGGAAAGCTAAGAATCTCCTATAAAAACCCTTTTCGTTTCATCAATTTTGGGTAAAAAAAAAGTCGTCAGCCACATAGCCTACACATACCCATCATATCGCCACTTTTAGGCCCATCATGATCCTGCACATACCCACTTATTGGTGTGATGTCCAAAGAATCTATGGCAAGAACAATATGGTCTATTTTGATAAGATTTATTTTTGGTTAGATTTTCACGTTTAGGTGGAAATTTTATTAATCCCCAATATAAAAGGATGTAAAATATATTTTCATTCTATATAGATAGAAGGTCCAAGCAGTAAACTAAAGCACAAGAAAACCTACTAACTATCTAAATGCTATATTTTCTACACTATGACAGAATACTAGAAAACATAAAACTTAAAGCGTGATTAAACAAATTCTATAGCTAAGCTATTCTAGAATAGACAAAGACAAGGTAATGAATTCGACCTATCCACCTTCAAATTAAATCTTCTCGTAGCTCCACTCACACACACCTACACATGAAAATAGAAAATGTTGGGGTTATGTTTAGAGGATTGCCTCAGTCAGTCCCTCACTTCATTGTTCCCACCTCCATAGACATCCAGATAGCCACAAAATATAGAAAATGATAAATAGATAGAAAGGAAAGCACCGTCAACAAGTATGCTATGTAGTAAACAAAATGATGTGAAGAGAAAATAGCAATGGAAAATATCACCTCCACACCTACGAGCACTCAAGGAAAGTAGTGTAAGGAGATAGCTTGCAAGCTCTCCAACAACAATTTTTTTGCAACAAGATCGTGGTGTAGGATCCCAAAAACTAATAGCTTGCAGCTAAGATAATGGTGGTGTAGAAGCTTGAAAGTGAAAGAATGGAGCTAAGAGTGAGTGAATTGATCAAGAATCTTGAAGAGAGTGAAGTAGAATCCTAAAGCAAGTTCAAGAAGAAGTAATGAACGAGATTATAGAGAATTTGAATGGAAAAATAGAGGAAAAAAGCCTATTTTTATTAGTCAAGTAGGTAAGAGGCATGTTACACTTTGTCACCAATTGAGAAACATAATGCCTCTATAGATTCTAGAGGTAGGAATCCTATCAGGATGACAACACCACACATGAACATCCATACGACCTGTGTGCATCCTCGATAGATATTTCTTGACAGACACAAAAATATGTAGCTAGGTGGATGAGGTGAGGTGGTGGCAATGGAATTAC
This sequence comes from Sequoia sempervirens, assembly GCA_007258455.2. Lineage (NCBI taxonomy): Eukaryota > Viridiplantae > Streptophyta > Pinopsida > Cupressales > Cupressaceae > Sequoia > Sequoia sempervirens. The sequence continues at coordinate 148,470 of VDFB02378065.1, forward strand.
ATCATCATATTTACATTTTTCTAAGGTAAGGGCTATGAAATGGGAAATTTTCCTAGGGGTAAAAATTCATTCCATTACAAGAATATCTTGAAGTTTAAAATTTAGAGCATGACAATGGTTGGGTGAGTGGATAGAAATCCCATGGCATGTGCATGAAATAAGGAATTAGGGACCATTCTTAGGAGTATAGCTAAGTTGGATATTTCAAATGGTTTTACTCTTGGATTCTAAGAGAATGGGTAAGGCATGCTTAAGAGTTTCAAAAATAAGTGTATAGGAAATAGGTTCAAGTTTAGATGGATAAAAAGAAGGTTTTAAATGTAGAGAAATGTTAGGAGAACAAAACCATTCAAAAAGAAGATAATGCTATATATGTGTAAGTATGTTCTCACAAAAAATAGGTTTGAGGCCATTGGGAGGTTGATAACCTCATCTAACTAGAAAGGAAAAGAAATGAGAATTAGAACGCCCTTAATGCTTCAACTAACATCATTTCTACATTAATCCATATGTGCAAGAGATAATTTGGGTTCCCTTGTTATATAAAAAATGAGAGATATAAATGTGTAAAAAATATTAGAAAAGGACTATACAAAAATAAAAGGTAAAATATAGAACCATTCATATGCATGATTATTTAGTGTACTAGGAAATAGTTTAGCAATGACATGGTTCTCCTACGTACAAGTCAAGTATATGATGAAAAAGTTTCTCACATGGTGCAATGGAAAAACTTGGCCATTATATTTGTTAAAATAAAGATCATGTGTACAAATAGAATAATGGTATGTGAGAATTATAGGAGATGGAGTAATGGGAGGATGAAGAGAAGTATCCACCTTAGGTTTCGTATTAATAGAAGTAGTGTTAAGAGGAGGCATCTCATTGCAAATAGATCCTAACACCTCCAAAAAAGAAATTTGAATTCAAGTGGTTGTAGGAAAGGAAGATGGGGAAATATAATGACAAAGGTATAAATAAAATATATTGAAATTGACAGTGAATCCCACAACTCCCAAAAATTACCTACAACCAAAACCCCTATCACAAATGAGATATCAAAGCAATTGATAATTTAATATGCAACCAAGAAAGAAAATATTGACCCACACAAGCATTTGATGTAATTTATGTATTGAATAATGAATGCAAATTGGTACACTGTGTAATAATTAATGCTTATAAAAGAAAAAGTACAAACCCTAGATGAGGATTTAATTAGATTGTGACAAGTTTCATAATCTCATGCAATGAGACAATTTAACCTATAAATAGCCCAATCTAATAATAAAAAAAAAACTCCTAGATTTAGCTTAATTTAATGAAGTAATAGGGGATCTAATATTTAATTAATGATTAATCAATTATCAAGTGATGTTCTAATTACTCCAGTAGTCCCCCTTAAGTTCAACTTAGGGAGAAGTTGAAACCCTGATGATGAATACAATGATGGATGTATGGATTGGTCTCAACTACAAGGTATGATGAGGTTCCCATGTACAAACAAATAAAACTCTCATAACTACAAAAAAGAAGAAAACCACATGGGAATAAACTCCTCTCCAAAAGAGAAAATGAAATAGCTACACTAGTGAAAGAAGGATAGAAGGTGGACTCAATGTGACCCCCATAGGACTACTTCCACCACACAAGTATAATATATGTTCATCATAGGAGAGAGGAAATGAGTATATGAATCCCTCCATAAAAAATAGATCTTGTACCAATGATGAACTTCTAAAGAAAAACGCAATCCACATCCTATAAACAACGTTTCTCCCCTTTGGATGAAATGAATCCACTAGTGATTGGAGAAGCCATTCCTAAAATATGGATGGATTAGGAATCCATATCCAAATTATGTGTGCCTCTTGCTCAACTATCCACATCTCATAAAGAGATGATGTCAATCCAAAAACCCATGAATATTGAAGTAGAAACAAGCTCCAAAGATGATGAATATGATGGTAAAACAATGATGATTTGGCTATCAATTAAGAGGATATGAATTTACTCAAAATAATCCTCCAAATATGAAATATAGGACTCTAATAACTAGGATTATATGTCTATAAGATACAAATCCCAAGTAGCCATGTCTGAAAGATGATGAATGTCTTGTTGTACTGAACCAATAGGGGCCAAAGATGTGGCAATGCCAAGCTGATTTGAAGCAACAAAAGATGGTGGTGTAGTTTCAATGTAAAGAGTGGGAATTAAAAAGAAAAGTCTCTAAACCATCATAACATGCAAGACATGTGACATACTCAAGACTCTCTTAAGTATCATCATCAAAGGGTATGGAATCTACATCTACAAGAGGAATGAGATAATATGCAGTAAGATCCTCTGGATATGGAGAGATATGAGGGTCTCCATGGATCTCCAAATGTTGAGTCCAAAGAGTAGGGAAAATCAATGTCTAATACAATACACATTGTGTCAACATCAATACTAGAACATATAGTCCCTATAATAGATCACTAATAATACCCCATGCTAATAAATTATTGGTGTTTTTGGTGTAGGTATGAGTCCATAAAGATAAGAAAAAATGTCAAGCCACCTGAGATGTGTTAGGATGTCATGTTGCTAAGACTCGTAACTATCTTTTTCCAAGATGACCATAGAAGGATGAACAAAAATGTAAGGGAAATTAGGGCACCTTAGAGAAACCTTCAAGAACAGTAGTGCCTTCAGTAACTTTAATTTTGATCAGGTTGCCTCAAAGACACGTACAACTATGTCCTAAAGTGGAAACAAACAATTTATTTCCCACATCAATCCTTTTGAGAGAAGTACATGTTAAATTCAACAACAAGCAATAATTGATTCTAGTAACAGAAACAATACAGATGAAAGATAAGACAAAAAACATAACACAAAGATTTATGTGGGGAAAACCCTTTCGGGTAAAAATCCCCACACTCCAAAGATCGAGCCATTGTATTATTCAGCAACAAAAGGTTACAATAAAATTTCAAGCTCATAGCCTTTTCAGAGATTACATCTTGTTCATTATGAATACAACCTAGTAGCAACTGATCAATCCATCAAACCATACAACCTTCGCACTGATACAGTGCAGTGCAGATCAACATGAGAGAGATCAATCATTATCCATGATCAGAAGAGATTCCAGCAGAACCCTGCTTCTCTCTTCTTCTCCTTCAGCCTCATGGCCTCGACCTTTCATCCAGCCACACAGCCCTCTCTGTTAGCTCTCTTGGTTCTTCTTTCTCCTCTTGTTCTCACCAGCTCTTTATTCAGAACATGCAATTCATACATATACATTCATTCTCAACATGCTCTGTGAAACCGTTCGTTTTCAACTGTCAGACAACAATCTCCAGCTCAACATCATTATCATCCATTTCCCAAATGTAGATGTTTCCATTTCCTCATATAGAAATTTCCCAACACACTGTTAACCTTCTACACAAAAATGGTTGCAATGGTCTCATAGCAAAACGGTTCACATTCTACCCTCTCTGATAGGTCCAAATTGCACCATGTAGGATAGTCTTCACTCGGTCAACAATGATCAACTTGTGTCGCATGTCGGTGAGACACTAACCGTGTCTCCCCGATGCCACAAGACCAGACTATCGATATCGCCAAGAGTCATCCCTATAGGCAAGATGTTACACCAAGTTCACAAGCTGTCGCTAACACTTCACCTTGTCGCCAAGACCTCATACCGATGATCATCACTTGTATCGCTATCACCAAGACTTATCACTATCAGTGAAACATCATACCGAACCTCCAAAGTCACTGAGACGTGAGTATTCCATTTGGTGAGACTATCGCCTTTCGCCAAGACATCACACTGAAGCTCACAAGGTATTCTGAAGTGTTCATTAGTTGGAAAGACTTCGGCTATCATTGAGACTTCATACCGAAGCAAGCCTTTCGGCCAAGGGTCTCCTCGATATTCAATAAGAGTGGCATGTCGGCCAGAGATCTCCCTGTCACGAAGAGTTCCTACCGAACCCTTATGTTACTCTGATCTGTCTTTCACCGAGAGGTCATAGCGAACACAACATGTCACCCCGAAGACCATATACTATTGGTGAGATAAAACACCTATCGCCAAGATTTCATGCCGAAGGTTCAATTCTCTCCCCGATGACTCCATAAGACTTATCCTGTCGGCCAGACATCACCCATCGCCAGGACACATTCCGATAGAATAAATTCATACCGATAGTTCCATCAACCAGAAAGACCAAAGGTCACGCCGATATCAACCAGACTTTCTACCATCGCCGAGACATCATCCTGACTATCCAACGGTACGCCGAAGGTTGCCGATTATGCCAATCGCCAAGACATTTTGGAAGTCACAGCAATAGTTAGGATCAACTAGTAGGTTGGCTAGACATCTCAACAATCTCACCGAAATTGCTCACAAGAGGTTTTAGCTTGTGGGATTGAGGCACACAATTCCAACAAAAAAAACCCATGATACATCCTCAAATGATAAAATTAGATACTAATAATCTCAATACATATAAAGTGGATCAAATGAAGTCATCTCACACAAACTATACTTTACAAGTGTTAAGACATCGAAGTACTTGAAAAAAATGTGAAATCGTAAAAAATGACTGAAATATACCTACGTTAGATTCTAAAAAAAATATGGGGTAGTGGGCCTAGCTCGATTGGCTAAAGTATCCTGTTGTAGGAAAGAGGTCACAAGGTCTAGTCTCCCCACCATCCCCGTGGTACCAAAGGGTATGTCATGCTAGTGTCACCAATTGAATGTGAATTTTTTTTACCAAGTGCACTGCAGTTTATAGGGGAACGGATACTTGACCAATTCCTACAATCTAAAAAATATATATTCTAGAAAAAAATGTGTATGGATCTAAAGAGCTTTGAAATACCTTTCCAATGCACTATAATCACAAAAATGAAAGATACAGAAAAAAAAATTATGAGCTTGAAAGTGAGAAATGAAGATTTGAGTTTATTTGATCATAAAATAAATTGACAACAAAATATCATGATTCGATCTACACCACTGGAAAGTGTGCTAAAATTTATTTTGATGATATTTTATTTGCCTTTTTTTGACACTGTATGCCCAAGTTATGCCAAAAAGAAAAAAATCCTCCTTTAGAAAAAAATAAGGCATGTTGTGGGCTTGATGTGGCCTTAAAACCAATCGTATAAATGGCATCATGCTAACATCAGCATGACATCAGCATGACATCAACAAACATTCACAGAATATTCCTTCTTCACCAAAAAAATTTGGTGGCCTAAAAATCTTCTAGACATCAAAATATACTAGTTTTGGTAGAATATTCTTTTAGAAACTATTGGAATCACCATGTAGGTCATAATTTTTAGTCCAAGGGTTGGAGGTGTTGATTTCCAATAGATGGAATTAGGAGAAGACATTGAAAATATTAGATTTATGCCACCAGTTATGAGGTTGACTAACCAATGGGAGAAAAGTGCCTTGTGGATTTTGAATTGGTCATTGCCAGCTATGAAATGACCAATTTTTGACTGATGTGACCCCCCTGTCAATATGAAACTTTGAAGCCTACATTTGTAAGTACTTGTAGGTACCCACGATTCTGATTCACCCCTTCTTTTTAAAAAAATATTTGACCTTTTATTTTTTATTTTTGAAACCTTTTTCCCTTTTTTATTTTGTTGGAAAAATTAAAAAATAGAGTTTTAAAAAAATACTTGCAAAATTGATTAGCTACATGGTCTTGTACAAACCTATTGTATGACCATATAGATTTTGGGACCTATGCGACCCTAATTTTTTTCAATTACTTATATTTGAGTGATTTGATAGGCATTTGCAAGGTTTTAAACTATTCTAGATCTAATGATGATGCTCATTTTTCTCTAAGATGAGCTATTTTTTCCCTCAAGGCTAGATCTCTTAGAATTTGGATAGAAATTCATAGATCTAGTGCTTTGGTACCATGTTGAAGTTTATATAGGGAACTCCACAAGTCTTAGAAATCACTTGCAAGTGAAATTCCTATCACAAATAATAGATCAAAGCAACTAATTTGATATGCAACCAAGAGAGAAAATATTGATCCACACAAGAATCTGATATTATTTTTGTACTGAATAATGAATGTGAACTGATAAAATATATAATAAATTTGAATGCTTATAAAATCAAAATTCCAAGCCCTATATGAAGATTTAATTACATTGTGACAAGATTCATAATCTCATGCAATGAGACAACTTAACCTATAAATAGTCCAATCTAATAATAAAATAATACTCCTAAGTTTTTCTTAAGTGAATAAATTAATAAGGTACCTAATAATTAATTAATGAATAATTAATTATCAAGTGGTGTCCTAATTAATGTAAAAAAATAAAATGATATAGTTTTATTTGATTTTAAGGAAGTGTTGAATGGTATTACTATTGTCACATGAAATTGCACCCTATTGATTATGAAGCTTAGCATTCCAATGACACAATGGAAATGACCTCAAGGTGTGGGACCTTTGTGCATATGAGGTCATCTTTGCAGAAGGTTGACTTCCTTTTTCGATCCAAGTGCAATGTGTTGGTCAAACCAACACATGAAAACCTACCACTAACCTACTCTAACAGATCATAGGAAAAAGGGGAGAAGGAATGCATGAAAGGGAAATGGAAGTGATACACCAAGATGGGAAGGTTGTTTCTTCCTGGCTTAGACTACACATTACATCAAAGAAGGGGACCAAAGGACTCACGCAACTCTCCATTTGGTCAATTTCAGAGGTAAACATGGAGGTTAGGGTTTGATAGAGCACTAGAAGGAAGGAAAAATTCTCAACATGGCAGTTGTAAACATTTTAACTCAAACATGTATACATAAAAATACAAACAAACACTCAGAAATGAATGTAATGAAAGATTACTCATACATAAAAGAGGAGAGAACCAACAAGAATAATCAACTTCATTAATGAAAAGGCATTAGCCAATCTTTACAATGGCAAAGTGTAAAATATAGGTCTGCAAAAGAAAACCCCATAAGGAACTAGAGGAAGAACAACCCTAAAAAAGGATACATTTCTTGCCTTTATAGATCAAGCATAACTTAGAAGCACAAGTCGAACCCTAACCTTAACAAAAAAGATTGTGAGTGCAATAATGGAGCTATCTGTGAAAATATTGATTTTGGCATAAATCCATCAGTAAAGTCAACAAGAGACAATGAATGAGCATGAGCACCCATGAAATCCACCTACAGAAGTTAGAGAATGCATTTAATTTCATCCTTGAAGCCCAAGAAATCATATCTAGATGTTGGAAAGTGGTTGATCATTAATGTCATCGCCCAAAAAATATGCCAAATCCATAGGAAGGGCAGGGCATTGGGCCCAAAATGAATCCTTTACAAGCCTATGAATTAAATGGTCCAAAGCATTGAAAATTGCACACCATCGGGGGTTGGGCATCAAGCTTACTGCTTACCACACGCTTAGAAGAAAGGAGTAGAGTGAGAAAACAGAAAGAAAGCATTGGGGGAAGAGGGAAAGCTTGCCTCTGAAAATCAGAGGTAAGGTGAAAGACTTACCCCCAAAACTCAAAAACATGATACTTAGTCAATTTTTGAAAAGAAGCTATTGAAGAAACAAGCAAAGTTTGGCGGGACTTAAGTAGAAGTCTCTTCGACATAGCGAAGTTAGCATGATAGGTGGTGCAAAAGAACAAGGTTGACATCTCATCAAGGAGACATAAGAATATCAGAGAGACTAAGGAAGAAGTCCCTTCGACATTCGAAAGGAGCCTCATCAAAGAGACAAAATAATATCTGAGAGACTGAAGAGAAGTCCCTTCGACATTCCGAAGAAGTCGAGGTGATGACCGAAAGCCAAAAAAAAAAATCTTTTGAAAATCAGAGGGAAGCCTTACCTTAGACCTCCAAAGGTAAGAGGTAAGATGCAAGGGCAAAGGACGATAGAAGAAAAGTGTAAGGGAAGAGGAAAGAGGGAAGTCCGACCCTTCAAGTTTGACAAACCAAGACTTAGACAAGCCTTGAAACTTAATCGAGCTTTGGTGGTCTGAGGTAAGGCCCGAGGCTTACCTTTAGAGATCGATAAAGGAGGTTGAAGGACGAAGGCCAAAAGACTTAGAGGAAATATGGGAAAGGAGAAGGGGCAATGGAGAAGGCATGAAGGAAGCAAGAGACATCCCAAAAACCCAAAATTTTGGGACTTAGCAAAATTTAGGAAACTTCAAGGAGAAAACATGCAAGATGGCCCATGGGGGATCTCTCAAATCGGTTATCAATGATGGGTCATTTAAGGGTGGCATGAAATGTCAACAATTACCATGCTCAAATAGTATGCAAGAGGGAATTGGTCCTCAAAAGAAAGAGAAGGATGGGAAGAACAAGAAAAGATTCTATATTTCCACGAGAAAGGATTAATAGAAGCATGATTCTCACCATTACATAAATAAGAGTCATCAAAGGTACTAAATGAAATAAATTATCAACATCTAGGTTTGAGAGGCATGTGATAAAGGAGCATAAAAAATGTATGAATATGATCCTCATATGTACTGAGGGAAGAGAAGGGGACATCAACATGCTATGAGAGATCCATGGATGTTAACATACTACCAAAGGAGGAAGAGAACTAGGAAAATACATGTTAATGTTATGAACTATGGGAGGGGCAGTAGGGATATATACAGAGAAATAAAGATAATCTAGAGCAATATCGGAAGAGATAAATTGCTATTGCATGGAGGAAGTGTAGGATTATTATCGTAAACCTTGTAAGAAAAGATAGAAAGTGAGTTAAGAAAGGATCAAAACATGTCCATTGTGAGATAAAAGGAGAAGATTAATTAAGAAAGGTGTAGACAAATCTTTCCAAACATCACCATTTTTCTAGATTAAGACTATGGAATGTCATTTGATGTAGTACCCAAAAAATATTTTTTGAAGAATATTTGTTTTAATTTTTTTTAAAGAAATCGAATGGAAAATAAACTCTCTTGTTTAGTGTTGAAGTGACAAGTTCATCAAAATATAATGAAAGTTCTTAAATTACCTTATACATAATTAAATTAGATTTATACTCTAGACAAAATTATTGAGAAAAAGAAATATAAAATTATACAATGTAGGAATAAAAAAAGCAAATTTTAGAAACAAAAACTAGAACGATAGAGAACCTAGAAAATGATTCTAGAGGGATTTTAGACTAGATGCTACATTATCTACACTATTGTCTAGAATGTGCACAATAATTTGGATTTTGTGCTTTCATTTAGAAATGCAAAAAAAAGTTTCAATATAGAGGAAACAATGTCCCCCACACAAGGCCATAGGGTACATAAAACAAAGTTTGGAAATGCTTCAAAATACAAGAAAACAATAAGGTATAATTTATGTCTATGAGAAAAATAAAATAAAACATAAAACAAAGACAATGAGAGGAACATATATGATCACCACACGTAAGAGATGTTTTGCCTACATTGTGAGGTGTATCTTTTATTGTACCTTTAGCTAGACCAAAAAAAATGTGTATGATTAACTAGGAGCTTTTTAAAGTGTTCTCACGCTTAATTTGATCTTTCAACTTCCATGAAAAATCAAATGAAATGAGTAGATACAAATTGTATATATTGCTCTTATCCTATGTATATAGAGAAGAGTAAGAAAATGTAAAATCAAAAGATGCCATAAAAGTAATACAATATAGAAATAAAGAAAAAGAAGAAAAAAATCATCCCAAAGAGAGTGGACACTGATATGTTTACAAAGCTTCACAATGATAATGTACCTAATATGCTTACAAAACTAAAGAGCTATTGCAGAATGTTGGAGTGTTGTGGAGTGCTATAGAAGATTGGAGGACAGAAGAATCCGGACGTCACTGTTAGGTGGGTCAACTTTGTAGTACAGGCAGTTGGTATACCTAGTCCAAAGTTTCATATCATCGCTTTAGACTGATAGGAGCGGTTGGTACGGTCCAAGATTTAATATCAAAACTATAGTTTTGATATGACGTCGTCAACACGGATGGGCTTGTCCTCGTTATATAACAAGTCCTTCAATTCGTGCCTTCAATGCCAGGCCATTTCTTTCGAGTAATGATGATGGTTAAGACGCATTTAGCGGCAGTTGTAGTGGCCGCAATGATAACATTGTTTTCTCTGCAAGCTGCCCAAGCATGTCCGTTGGAGGAGAAAATCAGTCACTTGCAATTCTATTTCCATGACAGGATTTCGGGAGAAAACGTGACGGCCGTGGAGGTGGCGTCGGCTCCATCCTCTTACACGTCGGTTACTGCCTTCGGAAAGGTATTTGTGATGGACGACCCGCTGACGGAAGGGCCTGAGCCCACCTCCAAACTGGTGGGCAGAGCTCAGGGTCTGTACGCCTCCGCCAGCCAAGAGGAAGTTCACCTGCTAATGGCGGTCACCTATGTTTTCCAAGACGGAGAGTTCAACGGCAGTACACTCGCCGTGGTGGGCAACAATGCAGTGTTTACGGAGGTTAGAGAGATGGCAATTGTGGGAGGAAGCGGGAAATTCAGGCTGGCTCGAGGGTATGCTCTCGCCCAAACTCACTCCTTCGACAGCCAATCTGGCAATGCAATCGTTCATTACAATGTCACCGTACATCATTACTATGATCCAATATAGTTTGCCCTATTTTTTCTTCTCGTTGTTTAGAATTCGAATGCCTGCTAGAAGCTGAAATTATTTATCCATTTATTTTTTGGTTGAATAAAGCTGCAGTTGCAATGTAAGATCACAGAGTATCCAATTACAGTACATCAAAAACTTTAAATAATTTGTAAGCCTTCTGCTGATAGATCCGACATTGTTAATCCAATTCTGGTAGTCTTCAGCTCATTCGGATTTGGCTGTAGCTTTAGGTACTCCAGGTTGTGGATTCAACCTCTGATTTGTTTGTGCTGTATGGGTGAAGGTCCATTGCACAGTGCTTGAGAGATTATGGGGCTCGTCCTGTAAAAGTCATACTCTTGATTCCTTTCCGTATTAAATAAATAATTTATTTTGTAGAATTTTTATCTAAAATGTTATTCTCGAGTTTTCCAAATTTGTGTAATAGAGGAGAAGATCTAATAGATGTGCCTCCATTGATTGTTATGCACTTAGAACTTGAGTTAAATATATTAAGAGAATTAGTAGTTAAATATATATATATAATAAATAATTAATATATTTATACATATTATATGTGTTTTTTGTTTTTTAAAGATGTATAAATTAAAAGATAATTTGATTGTAATAGAAAATCATTTGTATAAAATGTGAGAGTTATAAAATTAAAAATATAATTGAATGCGTTAAAAATGGAAATATAAAAAAGAGAACCATGAAAGGATGTGGATGCAACTTAACAACATAACAATATAATATGTTGATAATATAAATTGAGAATTTGAGAGAGTGATCTTGCATAAAAGACTTGATCTCTTAAAAAGATGAATGAAATTAGGTATTTAGTAGATTTTTTGAGATATCAAAACAAGGAGGATATGATTAACGATTAGGAAGTAATTGAATTGGTTGTGGAGTCAACTTGAAGAGGTGGAGAAGGTGACAGTTGACCATTTCAAACTCCTTGGAGAACAGTAATAAATTAATTAATTCGGTAAATAGATAGTAAGAAGAAAGAGTTGTTATTTAGAAGAACAAATTGTTTTGCAAGGAGATAATTAAAAATTTTACTATTAAACGATGGGTAGTTAGTTAACATTAATTAAATATTATATAATTAATTGATTAATTAAAAGAGAATGATAATTAACAATAATTGTGATAATGATTAATATAGATATGATGATAAATGAATAATTAATGGTATGCTAAATTATTAATGATAATTAATAGTTGATGTTTAGAAGAATATTTTTTAGTGTGTACAATAGGTTTTTAGTAAATTAATTATGCACATATTACAAAATCTATCCTCTTTGAAAATATTAAAATATTAAATAGATTCAAGTTAGACATCCATGTGATCACTTCATGGTTCATAAGATATCATAAATAAATGTGTATTTTCTTTTACATGATCTTCAAGTGCACATTTATTTGTATTTTTATTTCTTTCCATTCACATCTTTCATTTAAGTAAGGTGGTTGTACAAACATTTAATGGTGTAAAAATTAACTTTTTTCTCAATCATTTTATTATAAAACACAAAAAATCATAATTATTTATATTTCTTAAAGTTTCACTTTGTTAGGGATTATAAAACTTTAAGGTTTATATGATTAAATTTTATGATTTATTACCTTAAACAATAGGCCCTAATATTTCTTTTAGAGTCATGACACATTATTTTTATTTTCAGTTGATGGCCTACTCACCCTGTTATTGGTTTCTTAAGTTATCCTCATGAGTCCTTATGATGAGAGTTCATTGGTTAGCCTCTTTTCTGACTATAGGTAATTAATGTGAGTTCTCTTAAAATGACTTAAGTTACTTTCGTTGTACATTTGTTGGTGGTCCTTGCTTTGGTCTTTGCTAGTGTCACATGTATCTTTCTTATTCTATCACCCATTTTTTTATAAATCACATGTTCTTATTTTGTGTGATCATTGAAGTTTTGACTATGCACTCTATTGTCATGAGTCATTATCAATGCTTGGTTGCACTCAAACTATATAACACAATGATAGTTTCTCCTCATTGGTGTCACATTATTTTTTCCCTATGCACACTCTTAATTTTCTAAATGGCCAAATTTGTGATCTCAAGATATTGTGACACATGTCTCTAACCTATCGTGGGCTTGATTTTTCTCTTCGCATCTTTGAAGTGGTCTTGTATTAAGTCATTTTCATATGGTATTGTATTGGATGTTCGATCCATATCATGGTGTTAGTGTGAATAATTAATCTATTCACTATACTTAAGTGTACCTAGGTTGATGAGGTTAGACAACATCTTGTTTAACTAAATGTGCAACATTTTAGGCCTCTAGAAGGTACCAAGTTATCTGGTTAACCTCATACACATACCTTTTGAGGTTGGAAGACTTTCCATCTCACCTCAAATGTCACTCAACACTTGGCGCACAAGGTTGATGACTTGATCATATAGGTTGTTGGTTTGCACACTCCAAGTGTTCCTAAGTTTGACACCTATAGGACACTTGTCTACTCTTTTGTGCCACATTATGGGACACTTGTCAATTCACCTCATAGGTGGATTACATCTTTCTTGCATATATATACAAGACTTTGTACTCACTATAATTTGGATCAAATAAATACAATCTCATGCATTGTCCATTGTGCTTATCTCTTATCTCCTAGATCTTCCTAATTCACACATGGCCACATCTGCAACTTGCACACATTCTTGTGCTTTCTAGAAAATTCTACGCCCTGTTCATGGTCTAAAGAAGATTCTTGCACAGTCTCTTTGGAGACACCAGCGACTCCTTTCGGCGCCTAAACCTGTTCTCAAGGATAATGTTATGAAAGTTATATTTTCTTTATTGATTTCTATTCAAATTTCATAGAGAAAGAAGAGGCAACGTTCACTCTTCAAGAGCAACCTCATAGTCTCCACTTTATGAGATCTGTAGGCCTCTTCCATACACTCACGGCCACTCATCTGCAGTCAGCAATTTCATGGTGGTAAATGCTTTTTGACTCGACCTCCTTGTCTTTGCATTTGTTGTTGAAAGTGGAGCTATTTCTACAACCTACACACAGTACCATTAAATATCTTGGATGCCAATCGCTAATTGCCAAAACATCTTTGTTACTGTTGAAGTGGTGTAATAGAAATCGATGGTTTTCAGGTTTTCTTAGAGGAACATTGCAGGTAGAAGATACCTCTCTGAATTTTGTTTGTCATGCCATTTCTGGCAAACGTTGAGATGTTTGAGATGTTTGTTATTTAACTGAGTGAGGAAAGCGATTTGGACTCTATACCACTCTGACAGGTATCTGTGTTCTCCAAAACGTGTTATTTTACAACAGGTTGATACCTATCACCATTGGTTTCATACACATCATACTTCTCCAAAAGGCCTTTTACTCAACCATGGGCAATTCCTGCATCAAAGGTGTTTAAAATATAAGTGGTATTGCACTCCATCTCTCCAAGCGCCTATCATAATCCCAGGTGGCCTTCTCAACCTCCATACCTGCTCAACGGCATCTCAGTTTTGATCTGCAATTTGAAGAACCCTACTCATGCCATCTCTGCGGAGGGCGCAATAAAGGAGGCCATGATTATAGGAAGTAGTTTGTCAATACTTCTTTAAGTTTCCAAGGAATGGGCTTCATGGATCAAGAGTTTTGATGAAGTAATCTACAACGTAGATGTATTCAAATTGCCCAAAACCTTATTCCTCTTTCAGCGGTTTACATTACTTTATGTTAAGTGTTTATTGTATGTTCTGCAATGATAATCATTTAATAGTTTGTTATCCGTTAAGTAAGATTACAATTTGTAAGGGGGAGTTTTTCATTTTTCCATTGTTCAAAATATGTAAAAGATAAAATGAGTTTGAACAAGGGGGCTTTTTTTAAATTATTTTTGTCATAGTTAAAAATTTACAAAAGAGGAAGTCAATTATTTTTGCAATGAATTTGTCAAAGAGAAATTGTATTGGGGAGGTGTAGGTTTTGCCATAGTTAAAATTTTGTAAAAAAAGAAATCAATTCTTGTTGGAATGAATCTAGCAAAAGGGGGGGTCATCATAATGGGGGTTATCATTTTATTTTATTTTGTCTTTTATTGAGGTTTGGAAGACCTAAACTAATCTATGTCCTCCTCATGACAATAAACTTTGAAGAACTTGTAATAGCAATAAGGTTGTAAACACACTCGTATAAAGTATCACAAATACTAAATGTGTGAAGGGAATTCAGGAAATTATTATACATACACTAAACTATAAAGTGTAATGAGGAGATATTCTATCACACCATGGATTCTTGTGATTCTCACCTCATGTGAGTGTGTCTTGGAGCACACCTTGTACATCTCTACATTCCTTACACACTCTTTGTGGCAACAGAAAAAGAATCCCTTTACTTTTCCTTGCTCGTTTGGGCCCTCCTTGCTAAACTAAGCTTAATGTTGCCTTGATTTAGTGTTGTAATGTGTTTGACAAATTCACATTAGGTCTTGGGCCCTTATGAACTAAACAAACTTAATCATACCTTATTTAGAGTGTTGTAAAGTGTTGTAACATACTTTCACACTTTTCTAGGGTTTTCATAAATAATTGGGCTTCTTTATGCCTTATTGGCCTTATTTGGCATCCACAAGCCCCATTTAATGCATCTTTTTGAGGATGATCCTAAAATAAATCAACATCCAATTATAATTTAGGTGTTTTAGATTATGTGGCCCAAATTTAATGATCTAGGACTCATATGCCACCTTCGGCGTATGAGTCCCACCTAGGTTTTTGGGTCTTGATCCCGATTTTACACATTTCTAAGCATTTTTGAAAATGGTCCCATAAATTATGCCTAATGGGACTCATACACACCTTGGGCATATGAGTCTCGTGTGGCCCAAAATTAAAATTAATTCAAATTCTTGGTGGGATTTTATCCTCTTAGATCTAATGTTGGCTTCTAGTGTTGTAATTTCAAGAATTTTAGCATGATTAAGTATAAATACAAGGTTTTTTCACTTATTTTTACCTAAGCATTCAAGTATTCATGCATATAGAAAGTTTGAGTTCACAAGAGCATTCAAGTGTTTACAAGATCATTCAAAAGCATTCAAGGGTAGATTATCAAGTGTTTTAGAGCATTCTTCAAGCATCAAGCATCATGTCAAAGTCTCCGTGCATCATGTTTATTTTTGAGCTAACAATTGTGATGTAGGGTTTCATGATTCAAGTTAGCATTCAAATCAAGATCTACATCCATGGGAGTCACTTCATACATGTTTGCAACACTTTATTAATAGGGTTTGGTGAGTTGCAACATCATATTTTGTTCATTCATCATTCTCCATTCCTATTTCATTTCATTTCAAGGTTTGATTACCAATGTGGACAAGGATTTTGGCACCACAAGACTCCCTAACACTTCTAGGGTTTTTCATCTAAAAGGAGAGAGGTAGGCCAAAATGTGCAATGTACCCACTTGAAACTAATGAAATATGAATGGAATATGCCTAAATGTAATGTTCTAGATGCAATAAATTGATGAAATCTATTGATTATTAATGCAAAGCTAATGAAGTGCAAGATGTTTGAAAACACAATGTGATATGCAAAATGACCTAAGAATACAAAAAATAGTAACAAAAATGAGAGAGACTAGAGAGGTGCACCTAAAAGCTATAATGTGATGCAAAGAGACTCTAGAATACTATAGAATTTGTTGTTGAATCCAACTAGGACACTTATGCCAAGTTGGGTGACTTAGTCTTGTTTTGGGGAGATTCTATCATAATAGGTTTCAGCCAAAAGGGTATCCAAAAATATAGAAAACACATTTCAGGCCTGGCAGTGGGACTAATTCACCACTGATGGCGACTTAGTCCACCTTCAACTTTCGGGAATTTACGGGCAAGAATCTATAGCTCTCAGTTTGCACTCTGGTTTCTGATAGGTGTTTGGTTTTGAATATGCATAATTTGGTCTGTAGGTGATCTCCAAGCTTCTTTTAGGGCTTTTTTGACTTTGAATGACTTTGATGAAATTATGAAACCTTTTAACACCTTCCTCTTTGAAAAATATGCATACAAAACCTACAAAACACGCATGTAAAGAGGGGGAAAAGGGTTAAGGGTTAGAGAATAGTGATTTGCCTTAGTCAAACCCCAATTTGGTAATTAAACCATTGAAAATGAAATGAAATGGAAAGAGAATGATGAATGAACAACATGCAATGCTTCAACTCACCAAACCCTTGATGTAGAAATCTAAAGATATGAAAGTAGAAGCTCCAATGTAGACTTGAGAAAGATTAATGAGTGAATGAATGGGGGTGAAAATGAGAGTAAAACCCTTTATTTATACTTTATTATACAAAATTTCCCAAAAATACCACATCACAGGCCAACCTCAAGGTCAAGAGAATAATATCCCACCATAATTTTGAAATAATTTTGATTTTTGTGCCCAATGGGACTAAGTCTGCCCAAGACTAAGTTGGCCTAGGTGGCAACTTGGTCCCACCAAGGAAATTTTAATGGGCTTCAAAAATTAAAGTGTATTTAATGATGTTTAACGAGATTATTCTCTGAAACACACTTAAGTAGGGACGAAAAGTGTATTAAGGGGCCATTTAGACACAAGAAAGGGTCAAATTATTGATGACAAGTCTAGAAAAGTGTGAAAGTGTGTTACAGGTCTTTACAACACTTTGAAATAAGGCTTGGTAAGTGATAAAAAGGGGTTATTTATGTGAATTATAATAAAAGGGTCCTAAAAAATTGTGAAAGTGGGTTACAACACTTCACAACACTTTTACAAGACATCATAGAATTCTTATTGATTCATAAGGGTCCAAGACCTAATGTGAATGTGTTGACCACATTACAACATTAAATCTAGGCAAAAATAGGTGAACATCCATAAGAAAGACTCAAATATATGTAAAAATGTCCAAAGATAAAAAATTTTGTGACACATTTAGCCCCCACTTTAGTGAGAGGATGAACTTGTTTCAAACTCACACTAAAGTAGTCGAACATGCATATCAAGAGGGATCCAAATGCACCCATGCTGGAAAGATGAGAAGACTATAATCAGAAGGGGTGATCAAGCCCTAGGATCAAGATCCCATGGCAAACCAAACATTAGCACACTTGAAAATGATGAAAAAAATGAAAGAGAGAGAAGGAGAAGGAAAAAGATATTCAGATCAAGCTTCGATCATTTGTCCATCCCGATGTCGATTAGATCTAAGTTGTTTGTGTGGAAAAGCACACATACTCACCTTGAGGTAACGAAAGTCATGGTTGTCTACCATGTGAGAAGGCCTAAAAGGTGAGAAACATACACTCATGGATGGTATGCACTCACACACACATGTGGCTATGGAGAAAGTCATGCCTCGGAATGGGCTTCCCACTCAATCATACCAAAGTTATACCTCCTGATAACTTTAATAAGGTACCACAAAAGAAAATGACTTTTTGAGCTTCACGAGACAAGAAAAATTTTGTATGCTTGGAGCTCATGAAAAAACACAATGGCACCACAGGCATGCAAGTTGTGTTATACAAGGTGGCCATATAAAAAATACAAAAATACAACGTGAAAAATATTTTCAAAGGATTCTTGCTTAGTTCATGTGAGGTCTTTAACTTAGGGAACATTGTGCCTAATGTCTCCAAGAGAGGATCGATCGAAGAACAGAAAATTCACAACTTAGGGGATGCAGTGCATCGCATCAAGCCACTACGAGGAATGCAATATGCTAAGGTAGATCATGCTCATGAAGAATATTACATGCAATGTGATCCACAAAGCAACAAACACATTGTATGAAGTAAGAAGGTTGCACTAAGAACCAAGAAAAGGTAAAATTCAAAAGAATAATGGAAATGCATGCTCCACTTTAAAGGAATTGTTACACATTGTTCTGTGAGGAATTACTTTAAAGTAGCAAATGAAAAATGCAAAAAGGAAGAAATAAGACATGAGAGCCAACTTGGAAAGCCGTATGCCAAGTCATATGTTTCCAAATAAGGTTGTGTCATGTGAAGGAAAAGAAAAAGAAAGGGGTTGCCCCCAAAAGGAGAACACCAAACACATAAGGGATCTATGGATTTGGGGTCAATATGCTCTTTGCTACAATGTTCTGTTTAGAGAGCTCTTAGCTTAGAACTATCATCATTCCCTGAATACACAGAACTAGAAGAATGACACAAAGAGAGTGAAAACAAATAAAAAGAAAGATCCTTTTGGGTCAACATGGAAGATACATAGGGTGTCTCAATGCTTTGTGTCATCCCCAAAAAGAAAACAGAAGCCAAATGAAAAAGAAAAGGTGAAAGAAAAATGAAAAATCTATTGGGTCAACATGAGAGAGACATGGGGTGTCTCAATGCCTTGTGTCGTCCCCAAAAGGAAATCACAAGTAAAAGGAAAAGAAAAGGACCTTTTGGGTCAACATGAAGGAGACATCTCAATGCCTTGTGTCAAAAAGGAAAACACAAGAAAAATACAAAAGGAAAAGAAAGAAAAAGAAAATCCTTTTGGGTCAACATGAAAGAGACATGAAATGTCTCAATACCTTGCGTCATCCCCTAAAGGAAGACAAAAGAAAAATAAAAAAAGGAAAAGGAAAAGAAAAATAAAAGCCTTTTGGGTCAACATGAAAGAGACATGAAATGTATAAATGCCTTGCATCATCTCCAAAAGGAAAACACAAGAAAAAGACAAAAGGAAAAAATCAAAAGTGATGTATGACATAGAGAAGAATGAAGGTACAAATAGCTCAGAATGTCACAAAGAGAGAGAACATCAAACATAATATCACAAGGGAACACATTACACATATGCACACATAGAAAAGAAAAATAAAATGCAAAAGACTAGTAAGGTAAATGTGAGTCAAGCATTGAACAAGTCATCCGCCTCCCAGTCTCGGTTGGTTTAAGTGGAAGGTGAATAACACAACTAGGGGACAATGAAAAGTGAATTACTAGGACAAGGCTAACAATTTCTTTCCCCCACTAAATGCAAGGAAAGAATGAGCCGAGGTAAGTGTTGGAAAAGGTCATGTAATAGTGAGAAGAGAATTTTATATGACTATTACATGATAAGGAGTTGGAGAGTGGTTTAGGGAATCATTGGATAGCAATTGTTTCCATCAAAATGATATTTGCTCAGTATTTCCTTCAATTGATGACACTCATCACTTATATGTCCAAGAACATGATGATATGCACAATGTGGAATGTTAGCATCTTTAGGATATATAACTAACCTATTCATAGGTGGTAATAGTATAAGTCCTTTGTTTAAAAGGATTTGCAATTTCCATTAACATTCAGGTGTTGGATGGAGAGGAAACTAGAGTTTTGGTAACTTGTATGGTCTTTTGCATTTGCTATATTCAACCTTTTCACGAATGGAAGGAGGAGGAGGACCCAAAGGGATCCTCTTGTCCTTATCATTGTTATCAGGTAAGGATTGTTCTCGAGGAAGGAGGACATTCAGATCAGGAGGGGAATCAAATATCATCGTGCCATCATCACGAAGTCTCCAATATTCTCTATGAGGATTGTTGTTATGAGAGGGATCTTGATAACCTAATCCCGTTGTGTTTTCTTCTTTTGGATTTTTCTCTAAGATTTGATGAATGTCATGTTTAGTTGTTGTATCACATCCTTGTTTGCTCAAGATGGGAAAAACTTTTCCATATGTTTCTTCAAGGTTGATTGGAGTACTAGTGACTTTGTTATCATAAAATGGTTGAGGGGTTGCTTGTTTAGAAGAACTAGGTTCACCTGATGGAGGGAAATTAGGTCCTTTGTTTGTTTCAAGATGTAAATAGCCAAACATATCAGGAGGTGGTACTGTAGTAAGGTCATGTTGTTTCATCTTCTCTAATGATGTCAAGGAATTCATTTAGGAACTTATTCATGTTGTCATCATGAGGAGGACATTCATGAGGAGCTAAACGAGCATGAAGAAGTTCAATGTTATTAGGATAAGTTCCAAAGGCACAACTGGACATGTCCACTAAGGATTTTAATGACATCCAAAGCTTATTAAAACACATAGCCATGATGCAAAGGAATGAAAGAAAACTAAGTGCAAGAAATGGAATAAAACAAAAAATCGGGAAATAGTAACAAAAATGTAATAATAGAAAACAAAAATGCATAAAATGATCTAGATATGATAGAAATTCTAGTGCAGAATGTGCAAGTGGACTAAGTTGCCCAGTGTGGCGAATTAGTCTAGGTAGTGATTTTTTAAAAAAAAAATTGAAGTTTTTAATTGGATTTTAATGCTTTTGAGGTTTGCAGTTGTAGGTACAGTATGAAAATGCAAAATTTTGTTGATTTTCAATAAAATGCAATGCAAAAATGTAAGCTAAATGAGCTTTTCACTAATGCAATTTTGGAAACCCTAGGATGCAATTTAAACAATGCAAAACCTAGTACAATGCCAATGCAAGCTATTCCTAGGATGTAAATGCACTTGAAATCAGAAGTAATATGTTCTAAAGTTGAGTTCATCAAAATGTGGACAAGGATTTTGGCACCATAAGACTCCCTAACACTTCTAGGGGTCTTCACCTAAAAGGAGAGAGGTAGGCCAAAATGTGCAATGTTCCCACTCAAAACCAATGAAATATGAATGGAATATTCCTAAATGTAATGTTCCAGATGTAATATTAAGCTAATAAAATCTATTGATTATTAATGAAAAACTAATGAAGTGCAAGATGTTTGAAAACACAATATGATATGCAAAATGACCTAAGAATCCAAACAAACAATAACAAAAAAGAGAGAGACCAGAGAGGTGCACTAGAAAGTTGGAATGTGATGTAGAGAGACTATGGAATCCTGCAAAAAAATTTATTGAAACTAACTGGGACACTTATTCCATGCTAGGCGACTTACTCCTATTTCGAGGAGATTTTGTTGAAACAGGTTTTAGCCAAAAGGGTATCCAAAAATATAGAAAACACTTTTCAGGCCTAGCATTGGGACTAATTTACTACTAATGATGACTTAGACCACCTTCAGCTTTCAAGAATTTTGGGGCAAGAATTTGTGTAGCTCTCGGTCCACACTCTCATTTTTTACAGGTGTTTGATTCTAAATCTACAAAATTTGGTCTGTAGGTGATCTCCAAGCTTCTTTTAGGGCTTTGTTGACTTTGAATGACTTTTATGAAATAATGACATGTTTTAACACCTTCTTTGACAAATCTGCATACAAGACTCGCAAAACACACATGCAAAGAGGGGGAAAAGGGTTAAGGGTTAGATAATAGGGGTTTCCCTTGGTCAAACCCCGATTTGGTAATCAAACCCTTGAAAATGAAATGAAATGGAAAGAAAATGATGAATGAACAACATGCAATTCTTCAACTCACCAAACGCTTGATATAGAAATCTGAAGATATGCAAGTAGAAGCTCCAATGTAGACTTGATAATGCCTAGAATGCTTGAGAATGATTAATAAGTGAATGAATGTATGTATGTAAATGTATGAATGAATGGATGTTAAAATAAGAGTAAAACCCTTTGTTTATACTTGATTATACAAAATTTCCCAAAAATACCACATCATAGGCCAACCTCAAGGTCAAGAGAATAATATCATGCTATAATTTTTAAATAATTTTGATTTTTGTGCCTAGTGGGACTAAGTTGCCCTAGGTGGCGAATTCATCCCACTAGGGCAATTTTAATGGGTGCCAGAAATTAAAGTGTATTTAATGATGTTTAATGGGTTTATTCTCTGAAACACACTTAAGTAGGGCTGAAAAGAGTATTAAGGGGCAATTTAGGCATAAGAAACAGTAAAATTATTGATGGAAAGCCTAGAAAAGTGTGAAATTTTGTTACAACACTTTGAAATAAGGCTAGGCAACTAATAAAAAGGGGTTATTTAAGTGAATTATGATAAAAGTGTCCTAGAAAAGTGTGAAAGTGAGTTACAAAACTTCACAACACTTTTACAAGACATCATAGAATTATTATTGATTCACAAGGGTCCAAGACCTAATGTGAATGTGTTGACCACATTACAACATTAAATATAGGAAAAACTAGGCCAACATCCATAAGAAAGACACAAATATTTGTAAAAATTCCAAAGATACATTTTTTTGTGATACAACCAAAACGGTGTTTGACCAAGGAAAAACCCTATATACTAACAAAACAACATTTTCCCCTCTTTAGTGTGTGATTTGTAGGTTTAGGTTGGAGACACATTGAAGAGAAAGTTTAGAGAAAGTTGTCAAAGTGTTCAAAGTTTTCAAAGTTGTCGCCTTGCATTGGAGATACTTGAAATACTTCTACAGTTTGTAAATCAAGGTTTTGAATCCAAAAATCAATTGAAAAGGACAAAGCAGACATTGTAGACTAGATTCAGACTTTGAAGCTTTAGAAACCCTAACTAAGATGATACGCTTAGTTCTAGCATATGAGTCCCAATTTAGGTCATTTTCTAGGTTTTTGCAGTTTCAGACACCCATTCTCCAAATTCTAGTTTTTGCACAGAAACCTAGATCTAGGACTAAATCTCCTAGTCTAGCATATGAGTCCTAGCAAGCTTTAAAATTAGTATTTTCAGCATTTCAGGCCTTCATTCATTCATCTTTAGGTTTCCATTAGGTTTAAGCATTACAACTTGCATTTCAATTATCTTTCCAAGCCCTAGCTTGGTGGTGAACCCCTCATTAGTTTATAATCAAACCTTAGGACAACCCTATTGCAAGATCTCTTTATCCTTTGCATTGAGATCTCTAGGGTTTCCCTTCAATGAAATAATTATGAAGTGGGTTTTCTCTATGTCCTAAACCATATGAAAGCATCTCCCATTTTCCATTATTTTATTATGGTGAACTTGCATTTAGAACATCACAATTTTGATTTGGAGTGCATTATCATCTTAAATCTTGCTTGCATTAACATTGCAATAGGATTTTGTATTAGTTAATTGGCATTCTAGTGTTTTAAATTCTTGCATTAGTGAAAGTGCATATAGGTTGCATTTTTGCATCCCAAATCATTGAAAAACATATAAAATCTGCATTTTCATTTAAGTTACAGATCATACAACATAAAAAGCATTAAAATCACTTGAAATATTTTGAAATTTTTGAAAAAAATCCTCACTAGGACTCATTCTAGGTGATTTACTCCCAGTACTGATTCTAAACTGCATTTTCTAGAATTTAAAACTTTGTATGTGTACTCTTGTTTGTTGTTTATAGCTTTTTATTTCAGTTTATAGAGTTTTTGTTATAGTCATTTCATTGTTCTTAGCTTAAATTGAATTTGCATTTATCTTGCATTTAGTATCCCTTGCATGAGTATTTGGTTTCCTATTGCTAATACTATAGTGAGATGAAGTTTGAGACTCATGTCATCCCACGATAGCACAATCTTCGTGGATCTTGGGTTGTCAAGCTCTTTCACTCCTAGTATTAACACTAGTACACTAGGTACAACCATACCCTTAACAACTATTTTCCTTCAAGTAGTGTGATGCATGCTAAAACAAGGATTGATAGTGTTCTACGAGAAAACATAATTCAAATTCATGAAGATTTAGAAAACCTACAACATCAAGTGCAAAATGACAACATTTCAACCGCTGCCATTAAGCTACTATAGTTAAAATTCACCGCATGCTTGAAAGTGAAGATGGACTTGACCTTGTGCATAACATAGTTCAATTTTTTGGAAAACACCTCACCTCAACCACTAGTTTTCCTTTACTTAGACAAGCAATGTCACAAGCCAATCAGGAATTCAAACTCCTCCTCCCACAACAATTGCCTCTATTCCTACCTATACTAACCCTCAACTTATAACAATAATGCAACTGACTAGTAATTTGATTCCTTCCTTGGGTATTTCTACTAGCATCCTAAGTACCTTTATGGCATCGCACATCACATCTCCTACCACCTTACCACCTATAAGAATTCCATTCAATTTTCCCTTGAACACATTCACCCCTTCATCATTTTTACCTCCATCTCATAATACAAGCAATGACCCTCTCATAAACCAACTTTCGCAAACTGTTTCATCCCTTCAAAAGAAAGTCTACACCATCAACCAAAATAAAAATGGCCCACCTATAGACTATGTCAAAAGTAGTCCATTTTCCTCAGAGATATTGCAAACATCAATGCCACAAGGTGTAGAGGAGCCTAGATTCAAGAAATATGGGGGGAAGGGAGATCCTTCTAACCATTTTTCCTCCTATACTACCTTGTGTAGTGACTTTGTGCTTGATGATAAACTCTTGGCTATTATTTTCCCTAGGTCCTTGAAAGATACTGTCTTAGAATGGTTTTCTTCATTACCGAACAACTCAATTCGTTCATTCGATGAACTTTTGGAGGCATTTATAAACCATTTCCAAGGGCATATGAATCCTAAGATGACCTTGGTCGATTTGATGAGATGTAAGAAAAAAGAAGAAAAGATTACTTACTTTATTTCATGTTATCAATTGCTTTATTCCCAAATCAATGTCAAGGTTCTCAATTCTTATCTTCAAAAGATGTTCATAGAAAATTTGCAAAGTAAAATACAAGATAAGATTAGCTTGATGAAATTCCCCTCCTTCATGCACTTATGTACTGCCCTCTGCGATTATCAAAATTAGGTTAGTAGTTGAGATACAAAGTCCACTTCAATCCAAACTGAGAAGTTCAAGTCTGCAAATCAAAACAATTCTCAACCTTCAATAGAAAAGAAAATAAAGGCTTCCTTCAATTCAATCCCCCTCAACAAACAACTCAAAATGCTAATAACCAAGTAGCTATTGTTAAATCCTTGATACCCTTTAGCTATGGGGACCTGAAAAGACAATTCACTCCCTTACCCGATACTCTTCATAACATAATGTCACAACTCTTAGAATAGAAGATGATTACCTTGCCTCCTATTAAAACTCTCAATCCTAATAAACCATTACCTAGAAACTATAGACCAAATTCTTATTTTCATTATCACCAAAAAATGGACACAATACGAAACATTGCAAGAATCTTAAACATCTTGTACAAGACCTCATTGATTCCAGTCATCTTTCCATTGGAGGTGTTAGTGATCAAGGAAATAAGTTTTTTGCACCTCCTAAGGGTAAGTGCACCAAGATGGTTCCCAAAAAGGGGGCTTAAGTGGCCACTTTTTTTCTGAAATCAGGAAATGCTAACCTTGGACTTGAAATTGAGGATAGCTACACTCAAAATTTTGAAATGAAACAAAAACAAGGATCGAAGTACT